>LRSR01006168.1:0-38868 GCA_001579985.1 Hypsibius dujardini | reverse complement strand
GACCTTCCGGACGGCGCCTATCAGCTGGTTTTTGAGGGTGTCCTCCTGGTGGCCCGTCCGGAGTACCGCATCTCCATATCCGCGGAGATATGGCTTGACAACGTCAAACTGCTTCCCGGTCCTTGCTCAAGTTCACATTCGTAAAAGCGCGTTGATCATAATTAATTTTTTTGGATTTTTGTTTGTTTTTTTTTTACATACTCAGACATACAGTCAGTTCTGCTATTGTTCCCGTTGAACCTCTCTCTGTCTCTGGTTTCAAAATGATGTTGTTGATTTACTTCATTCTCATTTCCGTTAGTCTTGTTTTCTGCGAATCTTGTTAATCACTTCGCGTTATACGAGGTATCTTCTTCATGTTAGGCATAATAATAAATGTAGACAGCTAGTGAAACGTGTAGCATGGCTGATTCGATAAGAAAATGATTAACATTTCGGCATGGATTATTGGGAAACACAATTATAGCATGGAGCGTTTAGCGTAGACATGAGTTGTCATGCAGGTGTGGCTTCCGGTTATCTGCTGGACGTGGCCGTGGAGACTTCCATAGTGAACGGGCTTGCTGGGGGTAAGGCACTCGCCATCCGCTTGCCACCACTTGTCAGCGGTCTTTCTCGACTGCACCAAAACGTACCACCTTGAAAACAAAAAGAATGTATTTACTGTATATATAAATATTAATAATAAAGTTATGTCTTTATTCTGTTAGTTACTTGTTTAATCGTGTATTGCATTAATGGGCAAAATACCAGAATTATCAACTGAACTTTCTAACATAGTCTCGGTTAGTTATTTACTACCGAAACTTTGGACTATGATACTAGTATATCATAATCTAAATGTCCCCAAAATTAGAAAATGAAAGTGTTTATGACTGGACAGCAATCATAATGTACAGTACCTTCCGATGATGAGGAAGACTATCAATAAAACAGCACAGACAGCTATCGGAATAACTATTGTTCCAATAGAAGTAGATCCTAAAATTAGCTTGGTCATTAATGTTATATTGTATAGCACGATAAAGGAGAGTTGTAGTAAATACCCTTTCCAAGGCAAATGCCCTGATCGCCGGAAAATCCACAAGACGGTGTATTTGCCGGCGGCCGTCCGTCGGTGGTCGGCCAGTCTACCGCCCGGTCCGTATTCCAGACCAGTTGGGCCGTATTCCATTGATAAGATCCAATTGTCTGGAGAAGCAAACGGTCAAAGAGGGAACCTTCCTGTTACATAATCAGGCAGATGTTTAACAACATTAAAGGGGCGCGTGAATTTAACATTTTCACAGTAACAAATTATGAAATATATTTCGGGAACTTCCGGTGAAATAATTTACTCTAACAACATCCCCCATTAAATTTTTAATTTCAATTGCCTCGTCTCCCAAGGCGGTAATTAATTGCTGGTTTGTTACTGTATGCCCAGAGACTGTGTCGGACAACGAAATGGCAGTTTGATTTGATTTATTTTGATTTGAAGTTTGTTTAATTTGATTTGCTGCCTGCTTGAGGTGATTTGTTTTACTTGGATTTGTTTGCGCAGAAAAATAAAAACGAAATGAAAATGAAGTCAGACGGAGTGATTGTTTGAAATCATCTCTAATAAAATCTTGTTAGGCTTAGAAAGATATCCGACCTGCATGGCTCTGGTGGTGGAGTTGAACCCGGAAATCTGAAGATCGAGATTCCTGATGCGATCCGAGTTGATGAAGAGCTCACCGGTGCCGAGGCGGAAAGACCTGTCGGCCATGCGACGTGCGACTTCTCGTCCGCTGCATCTCCCACGCGAGCTGTTTTTCGCGTACATTTCTTTGACGACCGTGGCAAAGAGCTCAACGATCGCGTACGACGTCTGGACGGCATACAAATCCAGCGGCTGAAAGTAAAAAGTCATGTTAACTTCGTCCGGTAAAAGGCCAGCCGCTTGGCACGTGCAGGCATGCATTGCCAAATCATAATTCATTGACATACACGTAAAGAACGTTAAATTTAAGCTGAAAGTGGAACAAAATCCGCTGGTGCTTAGCTATATTTTGTCCATTATAAAAAAGTCAGTTCCCCAAAGATCTATTTTAGACTGGTAATGCTTTACGGCAGGGGCTCGTTTAGGGTCCTTACAAACCCGTCCAAATTTGATGGCAAAACTGAAGTTTTCAAACATATTTTGAAATCCAGGGGTCTTGGAAAGCTGACCCTCACAACTCCAGAAGGTTCAAAATAATCAGAAAAAAACCCGGAATTTGTGTTCAATTTGAAAGAAATGCATTTTCACCCTTTGCCTACCCTCTGACCCTACCATGGGGGATCCTAGTTCCGACTTGTAAGGACCCTAAACGAGGGCTTAGACTACAAGTCCCCTCCCCCCTTGTCCCTGTTTGTCCCTTCCCCGTTTTTATTTTATTTTTTATTTTTTGAAATTCTTCTTGTTTCCTCATCATAAAAAGTTTAAACCCTAAATATTAAACATTGCCCGAGCGAGTGGTGCGCAAAAAAACCAAAACGCCCACTTTTATTTTCATTCTCAGGGTTATCACCCACCATTTATTCGACCAATGTCCAAATCTCGAGGTTTTTATATTAAAAGGTTGAGGAACGTTTGGGCTTTCCAAAAATGATTAAATTTGTTATTATGGCTCAAAGAGATCTTGGTCAGCACTTGTAAAAGCAACAGGGGACAAACAGGGGAAGGGGAAAGTGGGAGGGGAAATTGCAGTCCAAGCCCTAAACGAGCCCCTGATTTACGCTACTCGATGCAGCGTCATCGTTTATTTTGATGTCATCTGTGAGCGAAAGATATGCCCGGTGGTGTACCTGAATTCCGGCCGGAAAAGTAACGTTGTATGCCGTCTTGGCCCTCTCCGTAATTGCCGTATTCAGGCTTTTCAAGCCGCTTCCTGATGAGCCGTAAGCAACGAACAGGAGCGAGCGAAAGGCATTCAACGTCTGCGAGGTGGATACAGTTTATAATCACTCATATTACATGTATCCGGGAATATGACTCGGAACTCCTCCTTTTTCACCGAAGAACGCATCAGCAATCATATTTGACCCCACAACCGCGGTCATTAAAGTGAGGCATGTATATCGCGTACCGTGTCATTCAATGGGTGTTGGAACTGAGAGAGTTTTCCGTAGGTGTCGCCTTGCAGCGGTTGGACGTTGATGAAAGCCTAAAGGCACTTTTTTTGTATATTATGGACGTTTCGGAGGATCCGTGCCTGGATACTGCAAGACCACAGAAGAGCGGAAGAAAGATGTCTTACATATTCGCCGTTTGTCATGCCTAAAGGACCGGTGGCGTCCTACAAGACATCCAGGAAGTTGGTTAAGAAAACGTGCCTCCACTTTGGACCTTTTTTCTTTGTCTCCGTTATTCTTCGCATCATGCTGTAGTGTGATATACAATAACCCCCCCCTCCCTCAACCCATTGTTGGCCATGTAATAGGGGTAGAGGGAAATAGAGGATTACACTTGTATTTATGCCAGTCATTAGCATTATTATAGGCACAAAAATAGTCCTTTTTCTTCGACAAGGCAATAACAAAATTATTCATTTTTATCACTAACACTTTTATCGAAACAAAATCAGTAACTAAAGTAATTGGTTTTTAAAATCTATGTCTCAGTTATACCAGGTCAGTCAGAAGTTAGTCGCCATTTAAATTCTCCGGAAGTAAGTCTCGCTCCAGGGGAATTATGCCCCTTACACTTATGCCGCTTTAAAAAACACACGAAATGATGACTTGAGATAAAACTTTTTGGAATCTTAATATTACAAACGCGTATACTTATAAAGCGGGTTAGTCAGATTTTAATTTTAAACCGAGTTGGTAGTGTGGTAATTATTTATGCAGATTTGCTTGACTGATTGTCTGACGCCTGCCAGGGGACATGTGAACGTCCTTATCCGGCAGTGTTAAAAAACCGAGACCTGGCAAAACTATAATAACTTATATGTAAACGTGTTACCATTCATAGCATCGCTGAGACAATTTATAAATTGTAAGCATTTTCAAATATTTTTTAAGAACGGCCAGCAATTTTAAATCAATTATTAGCATTGGAATAGATAAACAAAATGGCGCCCTTTTGGTCATGTAAAAAATGAGTGTCATTGGATTATTTGCTGTGACCCTTTGACCTGCCCTTCAAATATTACATTTATGTAGCAGAGTGTTTGTTCTAAATTCAATTACGCACACAATTTTTAATACCTTTCAAACTGACTTTTCTATTAAAGGGGTGGTCACTAATTTTGTATAGATCCATCGGTTAAATTTCTGTATCCTACAAACTTCCAATATATGCATCTGTGTTAACGTCTTTTTACTCGTTTGTTTTGCTCCTGGAAATCTGAGGTTCCTTAAATGTCAAAAATGACTGGAGGCGACGGACGCGGCACTTACGAGAAGTTTTAGAGCACCCACTCCGGTGGCCAGAAGAACGATGGCTACAATGAATAAACCATGTCCATTCAAGCTCTTACTATTTACAATTGAGAAATTCGTTATTAATGCTTAATGAGCCCAAGGCCCGACCTCGGCTTCTCCCTTTGGCGAAGGTCATAGCCGCAGAAATCGCTTCCGGATCAGTCGTATCCACGGTTAATCGCTCAATGGCAAACAGCTGCTCGGGAGTCGGGAGCAGTTTGGCCTGTTCCAGTACTAAGTTGCCGATGTCGCGGTAGAATGTGGCGATCGCCTTGGCCTCCACCAAGATGGTCGCGCTGTACCATCCGTAGTAGCGGAGAATTTCCACCACCACCTTGGCGTATCCAATGAAGGTCCCGCTGGCCGCCACCGTCGTCGGTCCGCCCAAATTTGGATCGTAAAAATTCGGCTTGGACAAGCCCCTGAAAATTCGGCAGAATTGAATTTCATTCCAGGTGAACTTTCGCTCGTGATTTAAATTGCAGACTTTTCTGCTGTTATACGTACGTGCTGAACAGTGGCCAATCGAATTCTGAAGTGGGCAGTGAAAAAGCACATATTCATGGAAGAACCAACATAATACAACGAATACTAAACAGATGTGGGATCTCTGTTTAGTTAGCTAACTTAAAAGTGTGAAGTGGAGCCTTACCTCTTGCAAGGCTAAAAATTCCTCTCTCGTCATCGCAGGCTATAAAGTGTAAATATGTATAAAAATTGAACTGCCCGCTAATTGGTTTGGTATATTGTTAAACGAAGTTCTAGAATGCTAGCAACTTTCTAGCACGGAATATTTAAATAATTCTACTGGCTTGCTTGAAACCCATAAATTTTAATATCATTTTGTGCGAATGCTCACTCAAATGTTCTAATACAAATGTCATGGTTTTGGGTGGTGCTCATATTTTAAAGAGCATTCCATATTGAGTAAATGTTAATGGTGGACAGATGTGCTTCCAGATCTAGCACGCAGCAATATTTATATATTTCGTACTTGAAAGTTTCCTTCACTCCGCGTTATTATTATTATTATTATTATTATTATTATTATCATCTCATTCATAATACAATCTCCCTATTTTTCTTCCACTCGTGTTCCTCCCCAGATCTTACATTTTTAGCGCAGAATTAAACTAATTCGTTAGAACCAATCACGCAACAAAGAGGGTGGGGGAATTTATACGTAAATCGAAAAACTAATTTCGAGTTAAAGTATTCCAAAATAAGTGCAAATGATTTGATGGGGAAGAGATAATAAGGTTTTTGGGGAGTGCTACAATCAACGACAAGATTGAGTAAATTGGAGGGTCCACAGTATGGGCAAAAGGGGCGGAGCAGGGGGTGTTCAGATGGTGGATTGTTCAATTGTTTGAAAACCACCCCCTGCTCCCCCTTTGCCCATTCCCCGGACCCTCCAGTGTACTTAATCTTGTCGTTGATTGTAGTCGATACCTAAAGTGTCTGAAACTGCGTAAAACTAGAAATAACGATTCTCTTTGTTAGCACAATTTTGTGAAATGTTGTCAAGACATGAGGCTTACGAGAACTGACGACTGCGTAGCAGGTACCCTCCTCGGTTTTCCGGTAAAAATACTCCGACAACATTTGCGCGGAGCTGTCCGAGATGTCGTCGCATGTCCGTATCCGGGCGGCGCTTGACGCGTCGAACAAGTGTTTCAACCGCACATCCATGGTCTTCTGACTAACCTCCATCGATGCATTTATGAATCTCTCTTGACGCATAACACTTTCGGCGGCCAAATCGAACGCCGCGCCGGTCATTTTAATGTCCGGAGCGATGCCGATACTGTAAGGCAGCGATGTGACAATCTCAATGTCTTTGGGATGGACGCCGGGAATAAAGTGCCTGCTCGATGTCATCATTGCCGTGAGCCATAGGAGCTGCGATTGATGCGCCATATTATGGGTGAATCGTTTCAGGATCAGGGACTGCGAGATAATGTGACGATGATTTTTAATGCTCTTTATATTCTACCCTGGCAAGGTATTTCAAGGTGAATCATTCGAAACGCGGCTAACTGAAATATCGTTAATCGCCTTGATTTTGCACCTCGTAAAATTGCATTGGGTTGAGAATGACACGCCCCTCTAACCCGGTTGCGGGTCTGCCTTCTTTCTTGTGATTTGCAATTCATTTCAGTTCATTTTAATCACTAACATGAAGCATGCGGATAATTAGCATCGCACTGACATCTGAGTGAGCATCAATCTTTGGAAATACAGGCCGATATAAAAATTAATATTGTTATGATAAGTGTTTTTAACCTCAGTTCTTATCGATTTGTTTTACAAAACTTGCAATTGCAAATCATTATAATTTTGTTATAGCATTTAAAAAAAGGTATATTCTTTGTGTTTTAGATAGAAATATGAGATGAAATCTGCACTGTGGCTCACCATCCAAACGGCTTTTAAATTGGCTCACTCAAGGGTTTTCTCTTTTATGGCAGGTGCTTGATTGTTTCACTTTTACAAGTGCTATAGGGTACTAGGATATAGTACAAAAAATCAAACAATCAAGCACGTGCCATCAAAGAGAAAACCCTTGAGTGAGTCAATTTAAAAGCGATTTGGATGGTGAGCCATAATGCAGCTTTCGCCTCATATACTTTTTTGTGTGAAGACATCGCTAAAGAATAGTTTGTAGAAGCACTGTGGCATTATTAATTGGCTGCGATTTACTACTTTTTCCCAAAGTGCTTTTTTTTCGCTTTGAACCCTCCTCCCGTTCCCGCCCCCACCTATTACAAAATCCAAACTGAACTCCTGAACAATTATTTCAGAGAATGCTTCCCACTCCCATACCCCCGTTTCAGAGGGTGTAGCTGATGTTTCCCAGCCCGATTGGTCGATCGTGCAGTGTATTTTCGAATTACATAATTCATCTCCTCTCGGTGAACACGCGGGAACGTGCCGGGCACGACTTAAGACACCACCGAAGAGACATGCAGACGACCACAGATGAACGCGTGGCCGACAGTGGAAGAATAAGCCTTATTGGCTGGCCTCGCCTCTTTTCACCTTCGAGATGAAGTATGAACAAAAAATATTATAATTCCACTTATTTGGCGTGAAATCGACTCCTCTATTTGAATGATGAGGTCAAATCGGTCAGAAAGGAGAACGAACAATTAGAACAGTGGTGCATGTTCGTGTTATTTGATGTGTTAGTGAGCGAGCAAAATGCCGAGAAGATGTTATCCATTTAACCACGCTTATTGGGCTACTTTTCGGTTACTGTTTATATCTCCGCGGATGGTTGAACGGGTGTCCGGCAATGTAGCCGCAGACGAATTTCTGGGATGAGGTGTTGGACGCTGATCCAGTCGCCACCAATCAGTCGGATTCGGACCACCAGCGAGCCCGTGACGTGCAAGTGATCTCCAACTACGAAATGATGGATTCACTCATTTCACACCAAGCAGACACATGAAAGTCCGTACTCCATACATATATGAAATATATAAACCATAAATGCATATACCATTTTTTTACTATTGTAATTAAATTATTGCGTAGGAAAAATATTGAAATATATAAATTTTATTTTTCATGTACTACATACAAAAGTAAGATTTAAGATTTAAATGTGTGCATACTGTATGTATTGTATGTATTATACGTAAAATAAATGTTATATTTTCTTATCTAAGTTGTATTGTTAAAGTCGTCTTTCCAAATGACGGAAATACCGAAGAATAAACCCGGTGATGGCTGAGATGAGCAGCAGACTAACAGTCGTGACAGCCGATGGTGTCAGAACTTTGGACATTGCTGTAAAGCATAGACAATGGTACACATTTCTCTTAAAGCTTTTAACAAAAGTTTATATTGCTGTGGAAGCTTAACGAACCCTTCTCAGCACAGATCCCTTGATCGCCCGAGAAGCCACAGAGTGGCACGTCCCGTGGCGGTTGACCGTCGACAGTCGGCCAATCAATCGCACGTTCCGTATCCCAAATCAACTTTCTGGAGCTCCAACTGTATGTCCCGATAGACTAAAAACAGGACAGTACAGGCACGATATATATGATGGGATCATATATATATGTTGTAAATATATATATATATATCGTCATATATATCGCGGTATAGATGAGTACCCCTGGGATTGGGATATTGGATCATTGCTAACGTAGAAAGCTGTCAACGGTACGGTAATAACCCTCAATGGTACTCGATTATGTAGACACTCCATCTGGATGTCGAAACCCTACCTAAAAATGGTTGTGTCTATAGAAATAGTTGTGCCAAAAATACGGCGAAAAAAATTGCGGGCATAGTCATTGATACATTGGTAATTAAAAAGGTTGTGACGGATTGTGAGCAAAGCGTTCACCTAAATATTAATTGCAACCCAACCCAAATGCAACCCAGATGTGGCTCCCCCTTTGCACTGTAGACTCGATGGGCGGTACGTGCACCGTTACCCATAGACACGTCTAGACCTTCCGCTACGAGGTGGGGGGGGGGGGCAAAATTCTGCTAAAAATCCAAAAAGGGGAGCATTGGTATGATTTTGCTATTTTTATACTAAAAAACGTCAGGGTCAACTGACCATTGGGTCAGTTTTTCGATTTCGAACGGGGGAAAGGAGCAATTTCCCACCTGCCATCCCCTAGTACGCGCCACTACCGTTACCTGCATAACTCGTGTCGAAGAATTGAACCCAGAGATGAGGAGGTCCAGGTTGCGGATGTGAGCTGAATCAATGTACAGGGCTCCGGTGGAAAGGTGGAAGGACTTATTACGCACGTGATTCGCCGTGGCAAGACCGCTGCTGCAGTTACTCCCTCCTTTGCTGTCCATTTCACGACAAACCGTAGCGAACAACTCCACAATGGCATGCGACGTCTGGATGGCATATGAGTCAAGAGGCTGAAAATACGTTCAACCGTTTTTCAGAACAAACGTCTTCCAGACCTTTCTCAGTTGGTGTGTCGCTGTAACGTGCCTCAACTGCAGCGGACAAGGTAGTATTGTACACCGTCTTAGCTCGACTTCGTATTTTCGCGTTGAGTTGATCCAGACTGTTACCAAAAGACCCAAAAGCCACAAAGAGCAGCGAACGAAATGCGTTGAGGTTCTATAGAAAATGTACATTAAATTAGAACTGGAAAAGCTTATAAAAATGCTACGTACCGTGTCATTGGCCGAATGTTGAAACTGCGAGCGCTGACCGTAAACATCAGCTTCTAACGGCTGGACAATTATGAATACCTATTCAATAAAATGTGTATTCAATATGGAATAACCTTCCTAATACCATGTTACTTTCTTTAACTAGAGAGACATTTAAAACAAAATATTTGCAGTAATCCTTTCTATTACGTAAGAGTTATACAGAGACTCTATAAGACAGTGTTTGTAAGAAGAGGTCGTTAGCAGATTTTTCTACAAGAAGGTTGGAACGGCCAATCAGTGTGGTGTACCAGCCAACAAAAGGGAGGCTTGGGCAATTCCTGCCCCCCCCCGCCCCTTTTGTTGGGGCGGATAAAACCAAAATGAGGGTAAGGGAAAGGTACTAACCGCGTTTCGAAAAAAAAGAGGGCAAAGGGAGGTACATTGAAATTTTGGGTGGCAAAAAATCTTGCCCCCCCTTTTTGGACTTGGGCTGCAAGTCCCCCTCCCCTTCCCCGTCTCCTTTTGTTTGCTGTTACTTTACGAGTGCTATTCAAGGTTCATTTAAGTCATCATAACAGATTTTAAAAAGCACAATGTTCCTCATTCTTTAAGTGTAAAACCCCGACATTTGGACATTGGCCGAATAAATGGTGTGGCCATTGGAAGTGAAGATAAAAGTCGGCTTTTTGGTTTTTCGCTCCGCACTTGTTTGGACTATGTCCAATAGTTTTTAAACTTTTGTGATGAAGAAACAATAAGGATTTCAAAAAAATTAAATAATTTTCCTAATACGTGTAGCTTAACCCGTTAACGTCCACTACCAGATCCAACTTGATTCCCGGTCCCAAAGTATTTTTCCATGATTTAGCTTTATCCAATTAAGAAAAAAACTAATTTTAATTTTTGGATGACTTTGGAAAATTTCGGGTTTTTTTACTTGACCACTGTCCACTGCTGGTTTACTGACCCAATTTTTGCTGGAAAGGGTGCCTGGAGCTAATGGGCATAATATTTTATTATCGAATTAATAAATCAATCAAAATATTTTCATAGCAACCCGTTTTGGTAATTTTTTAGCAAAATTTTAGCGAAATTTGCGAAATTTGAAATTAGCGCTGACCATTGATCTAATGGAAATGAATTTTTTTTGTAGGTAGCTTGAATAGGCCCAATTTAATGTATGCAAAAGACTCATATTTTTAATAAACTGAGTCATTCGATGACTGTCAAAGACCTCGGCGACCTAAAGATGACTAAAACCTGCCGACTTTGACAATTTTTTTCGGCATTCACCAAATCTGAAATAAATAACTTTTAATTTTTTAATATCATCTGAAGTTTCACTTGAGTTTTTAAAAATCGGTCGAACGGTATTAGAATGAAAAATGAAAGGACGCTCTGTCGACATTTGAACTGCAATGGACGTTAACTGGTTAAGCCCGTTGCGCCCATGCATATTCTGTATATACTGACAAAATATGACCAAGACACTCATACGAAGTATTTTTTGCATCTTTTCTGTCAAAAAAAGTGCTAACGACTCATACACACATGGCCACAATTTTGGATGGCCGAGTTCGCGTCATCAGGATGATCTGGGTTTGAGCCACTCTTGGCTAGAACTTGCCACTGCTTTCTCCTGAATCTTTGATTTAATGCCCGGGCCAATAGAAAAATTAGATTGAGCAAGCTGTTCCAAATTTCGCCAAAATAACAAGTTCAATCAATCGATCAATTGAGTAAAGGCTACATGGTCAGCTGCGTGGGCGCGGTGACTTAATTCGGCTCGAACTCGGACCACCATTTTGGGCTTAAAGTCTGCCACTCAAAATTGTGGTCACGTGTCTAGTTTTTAAAAACTGCGTCTCATGTGCAGAGTGTCGGCACCTCACGCATACGTACGTATTCTCCATTAGACATCTCCAGCGATCCCGTTTTTTCCTAAACAAAAGTACAACACAGACTGCACGTGAGACGTGATCAGAGGTAGATGTTTTCATAATCAAATAAAATATATTAGTGCAGTTACCAGTATTGCGCGGGCTGTAATTCCCGTTGCCAGAAGGATTATAACTGAATCAGAATTAACGTGTTTGTACAAAAATTATGGAGTAAATTAATTAAGCGATTACGCGATAATTCCTAACAAGGATGTTTCATATTGATTCGGATTACGTATACCTCGACTTCTGCTGCGAGCAAAGATGAGGGCTGATGTAACCCCCTCGGAAATGGTCGCGTCCATGTCAAAGCGTTCCATCTGAAACTGTACTGTTTCCGGCAGCAGTATTTTAATACGGTCTAAAATCAGACTCGCCAAATCGCGGTAAAATGTGGCGATGGCTTTAAACTCGACGAGGATCGTCGCACGGTACCACTTGTAGTAGCGCAGAATCTCCAGCAGCACCGTGCTGTACCCTAAAAACGTCCCACTGGCCGCAATGGCTGTGGGCGATCCGATACTTGGATTCAGGAAATCACTCTTGGCCAAAACACTGTAATCAGCACGGTAGGTCCTCTGATTAACGCCCCACCGATTGACGAGAAATTCTCCCGAATCGAAAGCAGTAAAAAAGCTTACTTGGTGAAAAGAGGCCAGTCGAATGCTAAAAATCGAAATAATTTTTTAATTTTCGTACAACCCGAGAGTTTACGCTACTAAAAATGACAACCTTTCTAAACTCACCTCTTGCGAGGCTTGCAATCCCTCTTTCGTCGTCGCATGCTACAAAAACAGGCCTTTTCACGCAGAGGCTCAATTAGGGTTCTTAATGGGCGGAACCATGACCTTTCATAGGGATGCGCAAAGATGCAATGTTTTTTGTTCATATTGTTTTTTGTTCAAAAATTAACTCAACATTCGGGCTTTGTCTCAGATTTATTTGAGTCTTGTGGGGATGTTGTGGTCTGATCTTTAAAGGCTCCGGAATTTCAGGACATTTTCAAAAACCTCAGTTTTGTACGTTGTTGGTGTCCAATATATGCTCTCTATTGATGAATACAAATGGGAGGTCCAAAGTTGATGAGAAATTGAGAAACTATGTTTTTGAAAATTTCGGAAATCCCAGGAAACTGTTTACTGTACTCGTGCTTAACACTACTATTAATTTACACACGCCAATACGTACGCGAGGTGACAATTGCGTAGCAGGTTCCAGCATCGGTCTGCCTGTACCGGTACTCCGCCAGCAATTGGGCCGAACGTCCCGCCACGTCGCCGCACGATCGGATTAGCGACGATGTGGACGCATCGAAGAGGTACTTGACCGTCATGGAGCCGGTCAAGTTCCTGTCTCGGTTGAACTTTGTCATATTTTCCGCGGCCAAATCAAAAGCTGCTCCAGTCTGTTTGATGTCGGGAGCCACACCGATTTCGTAGGGCAACGTGGTGAGGATCACGATATCCCCGGTGGCCGAGGCGAGGCAGTGGTTCGTAATGGCAATCAACAAGTTGGCCGTAATAACAATGGAAGGCCAAACTGTTCCAACCATTTTGCCACGTAAAAGAGCACAATGTTACACGAGAGAAGCAGGCGCGTCTCGAGAAGTCTTTAATAACTTTATTTCTCAAAATTCGAGGCGATAGTGCTAAAAGAAAATTGCAACGAAAGCGTGAAAGATCCCCTCCTGTGCGTTGACTTCGAACGTACTAGTGATAATTCTCAACCAGGCCGGTCTAAGGAGGACGAATTCTCGTAAGAGTGTCGTGTTGCCTCGCCGAATAACAACGCTAATCTCCTGATGGACATAGACTATAGGGACGCACTGGACAGATTGATTGGTGGTGCAACTCAATTATACAGACACGAAGGAACAGGGAGAAATGATGATTGAATGTGTCCTGGTCTTATTTTCGTGATATTTTTAAGTTAATGAACAATTTTTGTTGACGTCTCAAAGCACCGCTCGTGGATGTCACACGTGTCATCGATTGGGACGTACAATTAAAACAGATCATTTACGAGTAACATGGAGATCAGAATGAAACTCAGTCGACATTCGGTAATAGGACATAAACACGTGGATGCATCTTAAAATCGGATTTCCTTCTCATGTTTTCAATATGCTTCCCGCAGCCTGCAGGAAAACACGGAGTAATTTCGAGTACTGTTTACCAATTTCAAAATGGCGGACGGCGAGGATTTTGTTTTTGTGCAGATGAAACTTTTAGGTCAAGGTATGGAATGTACAACGTGCGGGGAGTTATTGAAAAGAAACAGCTCAACGCGTTTATGTTAATCTTCAATCAACATAAAAAATATTTCCGTTGGCACCAACAACGCTTCCGATGTTGCCGAAGATCACCAACAGACAGGAGGTCAAGCTCAAGCGATGGAAGCTTCCGTCACCTGTCAGAAAAGGAATACACATACTCAGAAAATATGGACCTCAGACAAGGTCAGCGGCAATCGTCACTTTTGAGCGGTGAATGTCGCTTTTGTGATACTAATTGAAACAGCAAAAATTGAAAGAAAATCAGCTTTGGCATGCACTAATTATTTATAATGGTCAAAAAGATGGCCACGGAAAGCAAATGGCGGGCAATCGAAGAGTTTTTGGAACTGTCCCCAGCCACGGATGAATTCACTGACACCCGAAAGTCATTTGTCACGACATTGTCGCCAGCTGTAATGGTACATGGAGGAAGCGATACGGGTTCAGCTCGTTGTTCGGAGTCATGACCTGCCTCTCGCCACTGACTATCAAGTTGAATGCCGCGGCAACCCTGGACCACTAATGCAATATTTGCACTTTAGCAAGGGAAAAAGTCACAGAAGAAGAGCACGACTGCCCCAACCACGACGGTTCTGCAGGCTCGATTAAAGCTGCTGGTGCCATGCTGGTGGGCGGTGGCTTTGAGATAACTTCGCAATACGATGAGTGGACATAACAATTACTACAAACCAACAGACAGACAGACAGACCGACATACTGACAGAAAAAAAGAAAAAACAAAGAAACAAAAAGACAGACTGACTGACACAAACAGGCAGGCACAGGCAAATAAACAAACAGAAAGCAGGCATTCTTTGTTTTTTTTTTGCAGCATCAAAAATTACTTGAATGACGAGGATGCGAATAGCTGTTCGGCGTTGGGGGAAGAAATGAAAGGCAGCTATGGTGAAGGCTCTGAGATCATGTTTGAAGATAAAAACAACTTTGCGAAACGCCTGCTCAAGCAGTTTTCCAACGTTTATGCCGCCTTCCGGGGCAAGGTTTTGAATAATGGTGACAAAATTTTGCATTTACCCAACAACCACCTAACCAAGCTGGCAAAGAGTGTCGCCAAAAATTTGAACCGGTATATCACCTCGTTGTCTACGCCGGCCCTTGTCAAAAAGAATATCTTCGCGCCTTAACATCATTACACTTCCACTAATATAAATCCCCGACATGAGTAAGGTCAACTGAACCCTTTTTTCTCTGGCAAATTTCTACATTAAAATAACAATTTTTCTATTTTCAAGTATTCATTCATTTATCCTTATTTACTCATACTAACAAGGGAACATTCACCAGTGCAACCCTCCGATCATGAGCAAACTTTTTTCTTGAATAACATGTCCCCTAAAATGATTTCAAATGATATGTTTCGCGGCAAAGAGTTCCCTATTTAACGGGGAGAAATTCGGGTAAGATCTCAATTGGAGCACGTACATTGCAATAGTCATGAGCGCTTGTGCTCGTGTGCTGTGTGCGTGTGCTGTGCTGATTGTGTACTCAAGTACAATGTAGTGCAGTACTAATAAATTTTTGGACAATGTTTTTTAATAAAATTGGACAAAAACGAAACATTTTAAAGTAGCTAAAGCCAGATTTAATTATAAGAAATGTAAATAAAAATATACGTGTTTTGCCTAATTGTTCCCAAAAAGGGCATTTATACTGCCTATATTAAAATCTAGCTTCAGCTACTTAAAATTCTTTTCTTTTTCCAATGTTGTTTAAACAAAATTGTCCAAAAAATACTGCATTAGTATTGCACTGCACTGTACTTAATTAAACAACCAGAACAGCACACGAGCACAGCATACGTTTTAATACGTGCCGTTACAGGTTTGTCTGTTGCCGTTACGTGACCTTTTCTATGATAAAAATAGACCGACGTTTAGTTTGATTTACATTAGTTCAACTAAAGACCGGCGTTGTGAAATACGTTTTTTCGATCATTCGGAACAATCCGTAGTTAAAACAAAAAACCTTTCCTGGTTAAACTGTAACGTTCAAGACCAAATATTAAATCATTCAATCAAGCGCTCACGAGTATTGCAATGTACGTGCGCCAATTGAGATATTCCCGGATTTCTTGACGTTGAACGGGGAACTCTTTGTCGCGAGTTATATTTTTTAAAATTATTAGGGGACATGGTATTCAAGAAAAAAGTTTGCTCACGATCGGAGGGTTGCACTGGTGAATGTTAATATAATTAATAACAATGTTAACTTAATATATTGAACTTATTCTTTTCAGTTTTTACCCCTTGAATGGTGACACTTGGTGCACTTACCAGCGGCTCACATCTGCCAGAAAGAAACAAAAAGCAACATTTCTAAAAGTCAGCAATGCCGGAATCCTGCATGGAATGCATGCTGTCGACCTTTCTCTTCTTGATCAACCTGTCCGGTGGTCCGGTTAGAGGAAATTGAACAGAGACGCAACCTAAAATAAGAGCCAACGCTTACACTACATCAAAACAACACCTGTAAAAGAGAAACGAAAGTACACAAAAAAGTGGCCTAGAAGTGCTGAAAGCGATGAACAGACGAGGAGCGCAAAATGAACTAAAAAAAGTGTGAAAACACTCCCGGTGGTGCACTTGCTTAGTATGGCCATTATTACAATTGAGTATCTATAACAACTTTTCAGTTTTTCTTACGTTGAACCTATACATTACAAATGCATTCATGTTTCAAGACACCTCAAAGCGTTTGCCTGCCTGTCTGCCTGTCTGTTTATCTGTTTGTCTGTCTGTCTATCTGTCTCTGTATTTCTGCGTGTCTCTCTGTCTGTCTCTCTGTCTGTCTGTCTGTGTATCTGTGTATCTGTCTGTCTGTATGTGTGTCTGTCCATAAATTTGTCTGTTTATGCGTTTGTTTAATCTCTTCCCGGAAATTGATCAGTTTTTTATGGAGTGGTACGAACAGTGAGCCGTTTGCCTAATTGCGACGATGTCCAACATAAACTGTTACCCTAATTTGATTGATTTTCATTTACTTAAAAATAAGACACTTGGTCAAGTATTGATTTTCAATTTAAAGTAAAACACATTTTATATTTAAAATTAAATCATTATTAGTTTATATTGAAGTCAGACTTTGGACATGTGATGAGTTTTATTTTATTTTAATTTTAAAACCTTGATAGAGACAAGATTCTCGCACACGCTTGCAATACTTTGCAGTTTATTTAATGTGAGATGACGCATAGAAAACTGATTTATATATTTTATTTATAAGTCAACACTTTTATAGGCTTGAGTTTGTTGCCGGTTATAGGGTGATTGCCGTTTATCCGGATGACTTCACAAAGGCGTTGGGCAAATGTTTCGTGATGAAGAAATGTACACATTTTGGTGCTAAAAGTAAAATAATTTCCCCTCCTTTTATCAGTATGGCTGTGCAACCGCCTCGTTGCTGCATATCTCCGAATCGCCTACTTAATTTATTCCATTGTTGTAGAGTAACGTCTAGCAATTTGCAGTATAATAAAGCTCCCGTGCTAATTGTTTCGTTTGTTTGCCTTTGATAGAATACTGATAATACTGAATTGATAAGTTGTGTTTCCGCCTGCGCTGACCGGTGGTTATGCGCCGGGAGACGCTCCGCAGCCATGTGGGTCAATGAGTGAGCTGTGGCCGCACTGTTCGGCCCAGGCACCCAAACTCAGAGCTCAAAAAATATTTACTCGAACTGAAAATTTTCAGTTTTTAACCCTTCAATCAGCAAATCATAACTTTGGTCGGTGCATTAATGGTTTGACAATTTTAAAAATCTGGACAATTAGACCACTTTCTGGCTCCTGACAGATTTCTGGCTCTATTTGCGCGGTTTAATCATCCGAAGATCGATTTTGGTAAATAAGGGACTCCGTTTTCATATTGCAGATTTTTTCAATAGATCATATTTTATCACTGATTGCGTTCCCACAATAACAGTCGTGTTATGTTCCATATTGCGTAATTGCTACAATACATCATAATTCATTCATTCGTCTACCTGTCTTTGCAGTATGGTGACTGAGACAACTCAGTTCAGGAGAAGTGTTAATGCTTTCGTCAACAAAGTCCTCCCCACTCCCCTCAAAGGCAACGCGGCGCTTTGTTTGTGTTGAAAACTCAAGCCGGGTCGCCGAACGTGTTAGCAGGGCAAAATTGTTTTCAACTTCCATTTTGTTTTTCCACCGAAATATTTGGGGTTTGCAAACGTCTGCATTTTTAATTTTTTTAAATACATCACGTGACGTCATCATGTCTCATCTCATTTGGACATTCGTTTGAAAACTTTATTAAACGAATTCGTTTAATTTTACTAAATTTCTGAATTTTAACACCCAAAACTCGGCGTTATATTTTACTTTGTGTACAGGGTAGCGAGATAGAAATGACCAAAAACCTTTGCAAATTTTTTATTTTGGAGTGGGATGAACTTCTGTCGCCGTGTGTTTCACTTTAGCTTCCTGACTAGACATCGTAGAGGGAAAGTAACGAAGGTGTAACGAATCTGCATTTCTATTGAAACTGTTTAAAACGCAGTAAATCTAACGAAATTCGTCTAATAATGTTTTGAAAGAATATCCCAATCGGAGACGAAAACTTGGTGACGTCATGTAACTAGTTTTGAAAAAAAGTAAAAACTGGCACCAAGTGCTCGAGACTCTACTATTTATCTATTGGGTCTAACTATAGCCCCTCTTCCTCTACGTCCCCTTATGCTACTGTTACCCCATTTCACCCCTATTTCACTATAGTCATCTCCTTTTCTCACATAACGCAAATTTTAAAAATCAAACTAGCTTATGGTATTTGTGTTAATTATTTAGTTTAATTTAATCTGAACTGAAATTTTCAAGTTGTTAGAAATTTCAACTGGAAGTCTCAATTTACTAAGGATACTATTACAACCTACTTCAAACGATTCGCAAAATGCAGTTGTACCTCTGCACAACCAAATGCAAATTATAAAAAAAATGCATTCTATTCAGTTGGTAAAATATAATACGAAAAAACTGTTTTGGTGATTCTAATTTTAAGTTTCGCTAGTTATCCAATAAGGAACAGTAGTTTTGTATCGAAATGTTAATCAAATCAATGAAAAATTATTACAAGTTGAAAAGGGGGTGTCAATAGTAAAACGGGTTGCAAAAGGGAGTGATAATACTGAAACGTTGTGAAAGGGCGTGAATACAACGGTTTCCTTACCTAGTTTAGAGGAAGATTTATTTTGTTGCAATAATCGAAAAACCAAAGTCGTCTCCAGGCGCATACCATTTGCCTTAAGTTTTTTAGCTACATTTAGTTTAGCCATCACTCCCTACTGTGTACCTGTACGCCTTTGATGTTTGAATGAATGTTTACCTCGGCTTCTGGATTGCGCAAATTCCAGCGCAACGCGAATGCTTCTCGCCGATTTACCGTTCATAGGTACCGCTCAAATTCAAACGATGAGTTCCGACTCCGCTGCTTCTGCAGTTGCATAATCATGTTAACTAAACTTACGTAAAAACATTTACTGCCACATCGACGAGAACCGTTGCCCGGAACCATTGATAATATTTTAGGAGCTCGCTCAGCACCTTCACGTAGCCGTAAAACTTGTTACTGGTCGTTATGGAAGTCGGGGAACCGATAGTGGAATTTAAAAAGTCACTTCCAGCAAGCGTACTAGAACAATATCTCACCATATGCAGTAGGTGAGTGTAGTAGTATGAGAGTGTAGTATGTGAGTGTATGGTACGTGTAGTAGTAGTAGAGTGACTGGATTATTACGGAACAAGTGCTGCTTACAAAGGATCAACTGCCAATGCCAGTCCCAGATGGCCGTCGAACTTGTTTTTCGAACCTAATCCCTGAAAAAAATATTGCCTGCCGGGGACAAGATCCTGTTCAATTTGAAAAAATTTAAGAATTTCTAACATTACTGGAATATTCCGGATCCTCTTCCAGTAAGAAACAAGAAATTCTCAAATTCGTTTCCTTTCATATTTTTTGGCATCCACTGACTTAAAATTTAATTTGGAAACTATTTTCATCAGCGAAATAAAATTTGAAATGAGGGGCGGAGCTATAAACACTGACGGAAACCGTGCATTACAGTCCACTGACTGTGCATTAGCAGAAATGGGAATGCTTACTGCATAACAGCCGTAACTGCTCCCCCTCCTTCTAGAAACATTCGGTTAACGCCAATTGATTTGCAAATATATTTTGCGTCAATCAGATTTAAAAACAGAAATGGAACAGAAATTTAGAAAGAGGCGTTTATTGCTACTACTGAAATCTTCCAGTGATTGTCCAACTTCTTAAATTTTTCCCAGTTGAACAGGCTCTTATTCCCGGCATATAATATTTTCTAAAATCATGTTAGGGAAATAAGTTTTAAGGACAGACTCTTGGCCGCCATCTGAGACTGGTACTGGTAATTGATCCCTTAATAAAGGGATACCTCATGAGTACGGCGATTTACTTGATAAATGACGGCCAGTCAAAAGCTACGACAAACAACCAGCCAGTTAATTATAACTTAACGAAGAATCGATGAATAAATTCTGAACAATTTAACCTCCTGCCAGGCTAGCGATACCTCGACTATTATTACAAGCTAAAAATACAAGGAGTATTTGATTCATTACAATCAATTTCGGTATGTATTTGTAAAAATAAGGCAGGAAGAACTAATTTCAAAAACCAAAATGCACCCACTGAACTTGAATTAATCAACCTTTTTTCACTTGCCGTTTAATTCTTCAGTAGTAATCCTCTTGCTGTTAGTCTATTTTAACTTGGGGCTATAAAAATAGGTTTTAATATCTAATTAGTATTTATTCTTTCCGTTTAATGTTTTGCGTAAAATTAAAAAAAGCAAACTAAAAACTAGTTTCCAATTAGTTTTTCTATCTCTGTGCATTATGTATGCACGCTGGAGTCGTATTTATTAAACATACGTGAAGATGGCGTAGCGGCGCCGGGGAATATGTTTTTTTAGTAATAGTGGGACAGCCGAAGAGAAAAATAATCGTCCACATCGCCACAAGTTTCGATACGCTGAGAGTTGGAAGCGTCAAACAGGTATTTGGCCTCAGCTACGATATTGGAATTTTTCGACGACGGTGCGCCACCACTATAGTTATTCACACCCTTAGCCGCTAATTTGAAGGCCGCTCCGTTAAGCTGCACATCCGCTGCAATTTCCACGTTATACGGCAGCTTCGTGAGTAGAACGATTTTTCTGGCCACAACCGGTGGCGCAAGAGGACGGAATACTGTCAGCGCGAACTTGAATAAGAAAACATTATTTCCACCGCAATAATCGAACTTAATTTGGGGCCTTATTTATGGTGTGGAGTAATCTAATCACGGATAAACTAATTACGGCAAAAGACAGACATTAGAAGCATAAGAACTTGCAGCAACTGAAAATTAAAAATACGAAAATTATTTGCCGACTTAATCCTCACACAGAAGTATATATATAGAACACGTATGGCGCAACCTCTCGACCAAAGCCATTACAGTATGTGGCTTATAAATTTAGTCATTCTAAATGAATTTTCTGGACTTGAACCAGCAGCAGGGCAGAGGTCTTTGCACTGAAGTTTCCACCAGCCGCTGCGATTGATTTTGTGGCCCTCAAGAGCCCTCCTATGTACATGTAAAACAGGTACGAAGGTTATGAAACCCATTCGCAGGTTGCTATATCGGGATTGTGGTCAGATATGGTAAGTACCAGAGGATTAAAGCAAAGATTACGGTGGCCGAAACAACAACTGCAGCTGCCACGGCTTGAGTGATTGGGGTAAGACGCTGGCCTGAAGAAAAACACGTGTAAATTATCTTTGTGGTGTATGGTACACAATAAAGCCTCTCAGTGTACTGAATAGGAAAGAAAAGTAAATATTATATGCCAAGTAACTAAGAAGATACATTATTAGGAAATATATATACAGATACTATTAAGAAGACATTGTGAAGATACTAAGACATCATTGAGAAGATCTTTTTGAGATATTAAGATATCAGTAAGAAGATATATCATTAAGAAATATTATATATTAAGAAATAAATAACATATATTGGTCAAGTAATAGAAATAACCTTTCACAGCACACATTCCCTGGTCGTCGGAAAAGCCACACGGCGGGATATTTTTTGGCGGCAATCCACCTGTAGTGGGCCACTCTACGACGTAGGATCCATCCCATACCAACTGGGTACTTCTCCAGTTGAATTTACCAATCACCTGAATGAAAACTGAAGTACGTATGATCTCGAACTAGAACTTTTTTCGATTGATCGAACGGCTTGGATATACTAATTTTTGAATTAAGTCTGGTCTTCGTAAAGTCCATGTGTATGGTATACTTACATGTATAGAAAAAAAATAACCAACCTGGATGTCTGAGGTCGAAGTGTTGTACGCATAAATCTGAAGGTCAAGATTCCTAATCCGTTCCGGGTCAATGAACGCCTCGCCAGCGGTAAGATGAAATGTCCTGTTACGTAAATACTCGACGACCTTGAGTCCACTGCAGTGCTGGTCTTCCCCGCTTGGACCGCTGCCGTTTCTACTTATCTCCTGGATAGCAGCTGCAAATACTTCCACCACGTCGTAAGACGTTTGGATGCTGAATGAATCTAACGGCTATAGGAAAAGAATTTCAACATATTGTTAAGGCCTGTTTGGATTAAACGTGACAAAAAAGGGATTCATTCATAACCCATTGGGAGTCACTTACCTGACTACCATAGGGCCAGGTGAGGTTAGAGACAGTTTTAACTCTGTCCGCAATTCTGGCATTCAAGCCTCGCATGTTGTTTGCGGACAGACCGTACGACACGACGATGAGTGACCGCAGCGCTGTTGAATTCTAAGCAAAATGCTTGCATGAAATTAATATGAATACATTTATATACATAACTATATATATTTATGCCTCACGTGTAGTGAAATTACAGTACCGTGTTGCTGATGAGAGGCAAAAAGTGCGACACATTTGAAAACTCCACTCCAAGCAAAGGCTGGATGTTAATAAATGCCTATAAATGGAGCAAAGGATGCAAGGCATCGTTTTCAGACTGCGAACTTCTTATTATGCGGTCTTCTTACATATTCACCAGTTTCACTTAATCCAAGAGAATCCGCTGCTCCCTGGAGAAGGACAAATTCTTGTGACCCTTTTCACCAATTTTGTTCGATTCGGTAGCACGAAGACGCTTTTTTAGGGTAAGGACAACTCTTTTTGAAGCATCATATTGAAGCAGTTGCTACAACTATGTTTTTGGAAACGTTTTGATATCCCAGGGGCCCCCTGGAACTCAGAGCCCCACACTTCCGCAAGTTTCAAAATGATCAGGGACAAGAGGTCGAATTCAATCTTGAAAAAAATGCATTTTGCCCACCCCCTGGCCCTACCCTGAGGTGTCCTGGTTCCGACCTGTAAGGACCCTAAACGAACCTCTACGTACCTATATCGTAATAAAATTTCCGTGACGCTGGTCAGTTTGTAATTTCATTTTTAGCATACTCGATTGGCGACAGCCAAATTTGTGCGAGAAAAAAGTTTTCTAGCACACAGAAAAACTGGCAATAATCAATGAATCGACTGAAGAGAGGTGAAAGAAAACGAAAATGAAAACACATCATTAAAAATCAGGCAATCAAGCACGTGCAATCTTGTGGTCTCCTGTTTTTGCAACCAATCAGCTTCGGTCTCTTTTGACTGAGCTGATTGCGCAATAACACCATCTGATCGGAATTCTAGATTATTTTCATTAATTAAACATGCTGAGTACCACTATACAGGGAAGTGCTGATAACTAACTTTTAAGCAGAAAAGGGGATCTTTTAATTAGTCTGCCTACTCGTATGTTCTTATATCTGTTTCGAGGATGAAGACTTACCAAAATTTGTACCGTAATTAATCCGGCAGCCACCAGAACCAAGACTGAAATTAGCAATGCCTGGCTATTTTTTCTGAATTTCGACAACAAAGATTTCTCTGCTGTACTTCTCTGTTCGTACCTCGACTACGGCTTTTGGCAAATTTCAGGGCATCCACAATTGCCGTGGCATCGGTCAGCCGGTAAAGTTCCATCTCAAAGGGATGCTGATTTCTCGCTTTACTGGCATCCTCTAGCAAAACAGTTGCCAAGTCCCGGTAAAAGTTTGAGACGGCACTCATGTCAATGATCACGGTCACGCGGTACCAAGCGTAAGCACGGAGGATCTCAATCACGACCTGGCTGTAACTGCTAAACACCCCACAGATGGAAACAGCCGCCGGCGATCCCAGATTAGCGTCCACGAAATCACGCTTCGTTATACCGCTGGGAAGAACGGGACTTTATTTTACATCGGATTTCCCATGCAGCGTTGCTCAAATCAAACCTTATCAAACAAATACCAAGTCGAAAACTTACTTGCTAAATAATGGTAAATCAAACCCTATAAAGTCAAAATATTATATGATATTTAACGTGAAAAACTGCGAGGTTGACGGTACCTTTGACGAAACTGGCGATGCCGATTGAGTCGGAACACACTGTGCAAGAAAATTGTCGACAGATTCGTTAGTTTCAAAAAAGGTAAGGTTTCAATAAATTTCATAAGACTCCACAAAACATTATAAACATTCATAAGATTCTAAAGAACAATAATTTCACAAAATTTTGTACGAGATATCTGGCTTCTTTCTGACTCACCTGGTTTTCTGTTCTACATTCCTGGTATTTCGCAATGCCCACATAACAAGACAAGCTGGGTAGTGAAAGAACTTTTTCCAGACACTTTCTCGTCCAACATTAAAAATCAGGCGCAACAACATCAGAAGTCGGAGGTGGTAAGTGGCAAGTCGGACTTAAACCGATTGAACAGCAAGTCCCACTTCCGAATTGCTTCACTTTTGGCCAGAAAAATCGGGACGCTCGATTTGTCCAGAGGCAATTTGTTACCATAAGGCTGTAGGCTATACACATGGGGTCTTGTGGCTAACTATTTCTGCCTTAAATCAAAGCACTTTTTTGTATAGCCTGCAGCCTTGTGGTAACAAATAGTATCCACCAAGTGGCGCTAAAGGCGCCTAAATTGCACCTGGTGCGAATTACTTTTACTTCAAGCTTCTTCAGTTTTTCTATTTAAGAACAACTCTATACTTTGCACCCCATAGTGATTATGTTTGGGAAATTCTATGAATTTTATGAATAGAAACACAGTTGCGCCTGCTCTCTTATTAATTTAAAATCGATTGGCAAATAATTTTCGATGGTTAGGGGCGGAGCTATAATGTAAGTGTATGTTTTAGCAGAAAAGTGAAACTTCATTAAAGCCAATTTTGGATGCTAAAGTATCTGCAAAAGTTTATTTGAGGAGAGAGAGTGAGTTTGCCTATAAAGACATCGACTGCAAAGACATTACTCGTAACTAGGAATAGAACGAGAAAAAAATGGTTGGCCAGAAATATTAACCAGATTCCCCGTACATGTGCCTGCTTACCAGAACTGACTACAGCATAGCAGGTATCCGAGCGCCCATGCTTGATATAATATTCCGCCAACATCTGGCTCGACAGCGCTTCCACATCCCTGCATGACTGTACAAGATGAGAATTGTCTGCGTTGAAGAGGTGTTTGATGCTGATGTTCATAGGGATCTGTCGGTGGTAAGAAGTCCGCACTACGCCTTCAGCCGCCAGGTCGAACGCCCCAGCAGTTCGCTGAACGTCCACTGCTAGCCCGATGTTATAAGGTAGCGACGTAATGATTTCTAGGTTCTTCGCCCAAGACGAAACGATTAAGGCACTAAGGAAAATTAATAATGACGTCCATGGGACTTTTTTCGAGTCCATGTTGAGGAATGAATTTTTCGTAAGCAATTAATAGGATGTTCAGGCAATTGCAGAAGAAGGGAATATCGAAACAAACCGAGCTATTCCGATTTTTTGAAATGGGAAAACAAAACGGTACAACCAGGCATTAATCCAGTCAGGTTCTCAGATTCTCAGANAGTCCATGTTGAGGAATGAATTTTTCGTAAGCAATTAATAGGATGTTCAGGCAATTGCAGAAGAAGGGAATATCGAAACAAACCGAGCTATTCCGATTTTTTGAAATGGGAAAACAAAACGGTACAACCAGGCATTAATCCAGTCAGGTTCTCAGATTCTCAGACGCAAGAATGGGTCAGCTTCATAACCCCAACGGAGCAGACCATAGTTAACATGCGATTCTGATGCGAAATAATATCGGGTTTTACATGAAACAAGGGAATTACGATCTTAAGCCATATATAAGAAAGCTGGGTGGGAAACCCGATTGAAGCGCACGAATGCGGCATCACAGTAAAGAATAAGATGCGTACGGTAATGTAGAATATTTCAGTACATCTTGTCATTTGTCCATTTTGAACACTTAACCCAGTGAAAGCCATACCAGGAACCAAAGCTACGTGAACCTCAAGCCATACTTAAGCCGTTTCCTAAACCGTACCAATCTTTCCTAACCCCTTTCCTAGGCCCAATAGCAACTTTGGCTTATCGGAGTACGATTAAGATCGGTCATAGCAGCCTGGCCTGAATATCTGCATAATCAGAGTCTCTTTTTTTACTATGGAATCGTTGTATGATCAAAGACGCGTTTCGAGTAATTAATCCAAGTAATTCCCTTAGGGGCGCCCCGTGAGGGTCCACCAGAAGTCTGAACCCTTGGCACTATCATTCTATGCAGAATATTATGCTTAGTAAAAAATATGCCTGGGGTCAAAGTGAATAATAAAAACTAAATATAGTAAATATATAAAATAGAGAAATGTAAGCAAAATTACTTTATCCTAATACAGTTTTAGTTAAGAATGAAAATTGAGATTGAGTTGCGGTTTCAGGGGTCCAGACCCCTACTGGACCCTCAGGGGGCGCTCTCCGGCGAGTTGGCGGTTACCACCCCCCTCCCCCTGGTAATGGAAATTCGCCTCTGTATATGAAGTCTAAAAATTAATTTAAAATTAAAATAAAATTCCGAAGATGAATCCTTTGCGATGACTTTCTTTTTCTCCGAAGAAGAATGGTAGCTTCACGCGCTTATTACTGTACATTTACCGTGTCTGTAGTGCACAGTAATTCGTTCATCTTTTAATTACAAGCACATTATCAAGCGAGTTCTGTAAGTTCGCGCGAATAGCGCCCGCATTCACGGGACAAGTTAGTGTGTTGCAATTCCCACCAGTCGCTGTAGTCTACCCGTTCCCTCCATCCTGGAAGGAAGCACCTAATGTCGCACCAAAAAAAGACATTTGCTTCACTGCAGTCTGATTGTATAATGGACGTGCAGCAAGTACCAGAGTACCAGACACTCACCAGGCAGCTAGAGCCATCCCAAAAATGGTCAAAGCCACTACCGTTGAAGCAGTGACGGCCTGAGAGGTCATACTTAGACCGCCTAAAACACTATATACTTGTAGGTATGTCTTATACATATAGTCAAATTGCAGGCTCACCACATGATCCTCGGGCTTCCAAAAAACCGCAAGCCGGCTTATTTTTGGGCGGCAATCCATCGGCCGTTGGCCACTCAATTAGGTGCGCCTTATCCCATATGAACTTTCCAGTCTGCCATTTGTATCCACCAAGTGCCTGGAGAAAGAATAAAATGCCTACAGATTAAAGTTGATTTGTGCTTACAGCATTTGTGTATATAAATATACAGGTATTTATATACAAAAATGTACTATATCAAAATATTGTCTAGTTTAATTATACTGTATAGTTTTTAACTTATTTTTTTGTAACTATTACTGCATGGATTTACATGTATTATGTAAATATTTACATGTATATAAATAAATTGTTTCGTTTGTTTGTTGTGTTAACGAATGACAGAACTGGCTTATAGGTACGTTTAAATTCAACTCC
Source organism: Hypsibius dujardini (assembly GCA_001579985.1). Taxonomy (NCBI): domain Eukaryota; kingdom Metazoa; phylum Tardigrada; class Eutardigrada; order Parachela; family Hypsibiidae; genus Hypsibius; species Hypsibius dujardini. Next base: position 11,174 of record LRSR01006168.1, on the reverse strand, counting down.
GTTGGCGCTACAAAATATGTAGTTATATGTATTGCATACATTTTGCATAATATTCTATGTAAATTTTACATTTTACACATGCATGTGGTAAATATACATGACGCAGTGTGAAGGTGATCCAACATAGTTAGGATTCAGCGGGGGAGGGGAAGATGAATGTTTAAAAATGGGCGTGCGTGTCGTGCTCTTCTTTCCTGACCAGACTGACCGAGACCATATTTATTGTGGTATCAGGCCGTACGACTCTTTATCATCCCTCGATCTCCTACTTCAGACTGAAACTGATTAGGGAGAATCGTACCCAGCAAAACCTGTTTTTCGCAGTTTTCACGCGGTTGTAAAAATAAACCGTATGAATATTTATATAAAAAAATGATATTGTCGAGGACCAAAAAGTATAGACTTTTCAAAATTTAATCCGAAGACTTTATTTTCATTTCCTAATTTTTGAAAAAATAAAAACGCCGGATCGCGCCGCAACTCATTATCTCAAATTTTGTTATGGGTTTAACGTTCGGATGTGCTAATTTCCCCTTCCTTCCTCCGCGACGCAGATCAGGGAGAAAGTGCGCGGATTCCACCTTCTTGGTGCTAATTACTTCTTCCTGCACTGCGAGACTGGATTTTATTCCCAAAAATGTTCAAATTTTGTTTGAATATGAATAACAGAATGTTCTATACAAAGGGATAGCGGCAACGCTTTGTATGATTTTTAAACTTCCGACCTCACTAAACGTATGGTGACCCCTACGGGCACTTAGTTTCACTCAGGAAGACCGCGGACACTTAGTTTTCACTTAGTTTGCTGCGGGCACTTACTTTTAGTTACACTTGGTTTTTTAAATATACACTTAGTTTAGGCTGAGGACACTTACTTTTAGTATTAAATGAAACTAATGCAAACTATTATATGCAGATTTTAGTATCTTTTGCCATACAAACCGATGTACTACACTAAAGAACTGCAGTGCAGTTTTCGGCTTCAAGTTCCTGCGTTGGTTTTTTATGACCCCGTTATACTCCTCCTCAGTTCTACCGTTCAACTAACTATCTGCGATATCTATAGACTACGGTTATACGTGTCCCATAATCTGACTTAATCAGCAACAATGTACTTTGTTCAATGGAGATTCTACTCTCTTTACTTCCATTGACTACTTTCCTTACTAGTGTGAGCCTGAACCGGATCCCTACTGCCCTCTACTGTTATACAAACAATTACATGCAATCTAGGTCCCATTACAAATACATAGTAAAAATAAGTGCCCGCAGCCTCGGAAAAATAATCATAATGAAATAGGAAACTAAGTGCCCGCAGTGAAAACTAAGTGAAAACTAAGTGTGCGCAGACTTCCTGAGTGAAAACTAAGTGTGCGCAGCTGTTAGCTAAACTTATCTCCCTTCTCAGGCTTTTTCTACGTTGAACTGGTAGCTTACTTGGATGCTCGCCGTCGAGGTGTTGTAATCATAAATTTGAAGGTCGAGGTTCCTGACGCTTTCGGCGTTAATGAAAACCTCGCCTGAGGTTAGCTGGAACGTTCTATTGCGCAACCGCTGCACCACATGGAGTCCGCTGCAACCGCTGTTTCCGTTACTGTTACTTTTGATGGGGATTCCATTCATCTCCTGGACAGCTGTCGCAAACAACTCCACAACATCGTATGATGCCTTCACACTGAACGAGTCCAGCGGCTAAAGTGGGTGGAAAGATTTTTTTTATAAAATTTAAATATTAATTACAGTCTCAACGGTACAATATTAAATCAGTATCTTAAGGATGATTTGAATATGCATTTACTGCTTTATCTTTGCTGATACATTGTACATTAATTTTAAACTTTAATAATAAGATGAAGTAATATTAATTAAAATCATTCCAGACCAATTTAAGTATATTAAAATAATAAAAATAATTCGTGAAAAATTTCTAGATTGATTTAATGGAAAATGCACCTGACTACCGGCGGGGAAGGAGTAGTTGTAGTTGGTCAGGGCCTTCGCCGCAAGCTGGGCATTCAAATTGCGCATGTTATTATCCGATAAGCCATAAGCAACGAGGATGAGCGAACGTAATGCCTTGGAGTTCTACCACCGAAAGAGAAGTGTATGGTATATATGGTCAGTTGGGAGTTGAGACCAGCACACAAGCATCAACGAGACCAACTTCAATATCTTAAGGATAATTTGAATATACAGTTACTGCTATTCTCTTTGCTAATACATTGTACACTAATTTTGGTTATGTATGGTCAGTTAGGAGTTTGAAACCAACACACAAGCACAACTGTGCTGTAATCATATGTGGTACCACCTTTGGCCAGAAAAATCGGGACGCTCGATTGTCAAGAGGCAATTTGCTAGTACACGGCTGCAGGCTGCTTTGATTTGAGGCGGAAATAGTTGGCCACAAGACCCCACGTGTAAATCTGTGTTGTGCAAATGCGCAGTGTAAATCTTGTGACCAGCTATTTCCGCCTCAAATCAAAGCAATTTTTGTATAACCTGCAGCCTTGTGGTAACAAATTGCCTTTTGACAAATCGAGGGTCCCGATGTTTCTGGCCAAAGGTATATGTCCAAGTTGGGTACCGTGTTATTGAGATGATACAGGAACTGATTCAAATTTGCATAAGCGATTCCCAGGAGCGGTTGGACATTGATGAATGCCTGAAAGAAGTGCCACCAAGCATGTGACTTCAATCAGGGAGATTGGTCGTCTACCGTACGTTCATTGGAGGTATGAAAATACACGTACATATTCGCCATCTTTTGACATACCGAGAGAGTCCGCCATTTTCTGCAGCAAAAAGTCTTTTGTTAAACCAACATTACAGTTAGGATCACAATCGTCTAGTATTCCTATGAAAAAGCTTGAAACAATTGAAAAACTTAAGATTACTTCTAAACACTTCTAACTTCAAGACAAAGGTTTTCGGTCATGTCTAGTTTTCCTAACACCTAGAAAGAAACGTAGGGACATTTACACTACCAAACATTTACAGAGATGGATTTCAAAATGTCTCCAATTTCGTTTGTAAATTATCTCAATATTAATGTTTATTTAAAAAATTATTTCATCGGCGAATCTCCGAGAACTTTTTTTACGCATTTTCAAAGTTATGAAAACACCGGAATATTTAGTTTTGCTTGATTTTCACTGTAAAAATGGCGATTCTTTGAGATGCACTAAATATGTTTTTTTTAGAATATCCTAACTCAAATTTTATATGAAATCGATAGGTGTCAACGAAATATTTTTCGGAGATAAAGGGGGCGGAGGTATGGACAGTTTTCAAAAAGGACCAAAAATTCCAAAGAAGCTTCCCAGAATTGGCATGTAGCTCCGCCCCCTGATGTCCAAAAAATATTTGGATTACGCCAGTAAATTCTCAGTTAAATTTGAAATGGGTAGCATTAAAATATTTATATTTAGTGCATTTCGATAAATCGTCATTTTTACGGTGAAGATCGAGGAAAACGGAATATTCCAGTGTTTTCGCAACTTTAAAAATGTGTACAAAAACAGTTCTCGGAGATTCGTCGATGAAATAACTTTTTAAATCAACATTAATATTGAAATAATTTGGAAAACGATTTGGAGTTGTTTTGGAATTCGCCTCTGAAAATCGTCCCAATTTAGTGGAAATGAATGTCATGAAATTGTCTGTACGTTTTGCAATTTTCATTGCATATTTAAAATAAGGAACTGGCTATTCGGCCGGAGTTTCTCCGGCTGAATAGCCAAGTCACTATCCAGCCGGGTTTTCTCCGGCTGACAAGGAAATGAGACCACTCTGGAAGGCGAATTTCTTTATATCTGTTTGCTGTTACCGATGCACTGTTGCGTGGTCTCTTCGATTCCGTCGAGAAAATCGGCAGAAAATTAGAACTACTATTTTAAATTAAATAAAAACTGACCAGTGGTAGTATATAGAGGGCGCTGTCTATGTTACTGAAACATGTACTAATTGATTATTTGATTTTGAACGGACAGATTGATTGAATAAACGCAGACAAATTTATTGATTGATTAATTCACAGAGACGGTAACATAGACAGCGCCCCCTATATACTACCACTGGTCAGTTTATATTTATTTAAAATAGTAGTTCTGGTTTTCTGCCGATTTTCTCGATGGAATCGAAGAGATCAGGCAATAGTGCATCGGTAACAGCAAACAGATATAAAGAAATTCGCCGTCCAGAGTGGTCTCATTTCCTTGTGAGCAGCTTTAAGTCACTATCCAGCCGGACTTTCACGGCTGTATAGGCCAACCACTGTTTAGCCGGGGTTTTTTTCACCAGCAATACAGAGAAATCACTTAGCCGGCTTTCTCTCAGCTTGGCGTACATAAATACGGAGTAATAAGGAGAAAAACTAGCGAATAATCGAATGCTCAAACTCTTTCCAGTTTTGGAAAGTTTTTCCCGTTTCCATTGAGCTGGCAAAACTTTGTGGAAACACTCAAACGAATAACTATGAAGGATAATTGGAACACTCTCTACAAATCTCGTTCGCGTGGGTTGTCGTCCTTGAGATCTCGCCATCAAGTCTCCTTGGAACTGGTATACACTCCTAGGTTTCTGCGACTTCTATGAATTTTTCACTGTAATTTCACCCAAGTCCAATAATCTGCTTCAAAATTGACAGTTGGCTTCATATTGTGAAAAAAGTCGGACCGAGCAGGCCAACTATTGGCTTGCCCATGCAGCCGGAGAAAACCCGGCTGGATAGTGACTTGGCTATTCAGCCGGAGAAAATCCGGCTGGATAGTGACTTGGCTATTCAGCCGGAGAAAACCCGGCTGGATAGTGACTTGGCTATTCAGCCGGAGAAAATCCGGCCGAATAGCTTTGACCTTAATATAATTGTTTGCCCGACAATTCCGTTTGTTTGGAGGAATTTATTTCTGCCGACAAACACTCACCAAAATCCGGATTGTAGCAAGTCCAGGGGTCAAAAGGACAAGAACTGAAACGTTCAATAAATAGATTGGCAAAAATTCGTGCATTTGTACAACCACAAATTTCAGTCGGATCAGGATTAAAACATCCATCCCGATCCCGCAGTAAAAGGACACTCGTTCGTACCTCGGCTTCGCATTCTCGCGAAGGTTAAAGCACCGGTGATGGCCTCATCAGAGTTGATATCTTTCAGTGCATAAAGCTCCACCTCGAACGCATCAGAGCGATTCACTTTGACGTCCTCCAGAAAAGTGTTCCCCAAGTCTCTGTAGAAAGTAGGCGCGGCAGTTGTGTCCAGGATGACGGTCACACGGAACCAGGCGTAGTCGCGGAGTATCTCAATCAGAACGGCTGTGTAGCTGGCAAAAATCCCGCAGGTCGCGACGGACTCCGGAGATCCTCGCATGGGGTCCACAAAATCGTGCTTCGCTATGCTCCTGATACATTAAGAAGAGCATGTTATTTAAAAGCAAATGAATTGGGGTTTGCCCATGAAGACCTACGTGGTGAAGAGCGGTAAATCAAAGCCTAGAAGAAAGCTTAATTAACATGCGCTCTTTTTGACACGACAGATGACGATCCGTTTCGGAACGGTACCTGTTGCTAAACTATTGATTCCTTCCAAGTCGTTACATGCTGAAAAAGAACGTTATTCTCTTTTTAAGCATCAATTGCAAAGCTCATCCGCGGCCTTCCTCTATTTTTCCATCCTTCCAATTTTGTTAGAATTTTGCAGTAGAAATAATTAATGCAAAAAACACGAAGTTCCCAGTTTTTGTTACATTTTTAATAATCCATAATATTTACTTTCCAAATTTTAACAGAATTTTGTATGTCAAGTGACTAATGCAAAAACAAAATGTTCTGTTTTATTAACTAGAAATATTCCCAGCCTAACCAAATTTTATTATCTGAAAAATATTTAATAGAAAAACTGGCGTTTTCTAAATTATTCCACCTTTTCTTTGACCCTTAATATTTAAAGCTTTAAATTTAAGCGAATTGATTAATGCAAAAACACGACGTCCTAAATTATGAAAAATTTTCCATCAATCATTCATCAATCAAATCATCCATTCACCGCAAAATTCGTGAAGTAAATTAATGTACTCGTAATTTTGTTGTGGCGCATGAATTGCGTTGCGCTATTATTAAAATCTTGCAGTAGCAATAATATTCTACAGGTTCACTCGAAATAAAATACAGTTTTCCTAAAACGGATGTAGTTATCTTTTTAAACAAATTAATATATATAATGTTCTTAAGATTCCCTTTCACAGCATTCTTACGTGTGGTGACCACGGCATAACAAGTATCCCCTCGATAGTGTTTGGTATAATAGTCCGCCAGTAAGGCCACAGACCGAGATGCAATATCATTGCAGGATTGAATAAGGTCCGAATTTGCCGCGTTGAAGAGATGTGTGATGGTGACGTTGATGGGCCTTTCTTCTGTTCCCGTCATCGATACCCGGGAGGGAACCTTCATCAGGCCTTCAGCCGCCAGATCGTACGCCGCCCCGGTCACCCGAATGTCCGGCGCCACGCCCACGTCGTACGGCACCACGGTGATGATCTCAATATTTTTCGTGTTCGACGACGCGACGAGACAACCGGCAATAATCAACAGCCGGATTACTCTGTCCGTATTTTGCACAGACATTTTTAATGCTCAGAAATATTGACGAATGATATTTGTCTTGCATGAATTGCAAGGCTTAAAACTCAAGTCCTGGAAAGAGGAGGTAACTACACACGGGCGTTCCAATGGAAAAATTAAATATAATACATATTGTATTAGATGCCGCCTTAGAACTTAGAAAGATGCCGCCTTGAAGTGAACCTGAGGATGAAATTTTCCTAGACTCGCGTGCACATCCGCTGAATAGGGATTGCAGAGAATTGTGGTAGCCTTCCGGGGATTAATTTCAGACTGCCCTTTTAAGGCAGTTCCCAAGGGGCACATGTGGTGACAGGAAGTAAATTTATAATGCCTGAAAACAGCTTAAGGGTCAAGTCAAATGGAGAAGATTGCGCCCTGACGCAGTCATATATATCCACTATATATATATATATATATTTATTTATCCACTTGTGTCTCGGCGTCGGTAAATCGAATAAAAAATACGATTCATAAGATGCAAGGGAGCATGTATTGTTTACATCTCAAATCAGTATATGATACTTGAGGATTCAGCGGCAGCTGCGTCCAACGGAATCGGAGAGGCAACTTCCGTTGAGGGGGCAACATCAGCTTGAGGTTAAAGACACATACTCACACAGCATATGTGTTCGTGGAGCCGCATCCGGACTACTGGGCAGCGACGAAAGAAAGGATGCATAATCAAAGGTTCTTTGACAAAGCGCACGGACGTGTGAAAAATTGAAGAAGACGGAACAGGTGCCTGAACAGGTGCCTGAAGACACCGCACACACCGGATGGTGTCTAAGTAGCTCTGGCTCTACGAGATTGCCAACAGGAGAGTCTTCTGCTGTACCGTTGAGCGATATACCTTCCAAAACTAATCGGCATTGAAGAGGGCAGAGTCGGCCAACGTAATTGTACTCAATGGTGAGATAAAGGATGTAAGACTGCCGTGAGCCACACCTGTAATGACCCAATAATATAGTACAAGGTTCGTGATAATCAGGGTCGATCAATTGTCGTCAACCGTCAGTCTTTACAAAACTGAGCCGATCTCCAACTCAGTTTCGGATATCCGAAGAGAAAATGGGCGGCATTGTCCAGAAACGCAATCAAAATGGTTTTTAAAAAAATTATTGAAACATGGAGTCTTCCTATTGACCCATCGCGTTCAAGCGACATTCATGAAATTTTCCGAGCCACGTAGCGTGATGCTGAACTTTTTTTAATTACATTATCTGCATCTGATCACCGCTTGAAATTAACTAGTCTTCATTTATTTTACTTCGGCATTTTTTTGGCTGTCTCTTTCTTTTTGTCCGTGTTACAATAAAACTCGTTTCACTTTGCTGACCGATGAAGACCGATACCGTACAAGCGAGAGCAGTGAGGGGGTGCGGGGGCGGAGCCCCTCCCCCCACCTTGGGGGGGGGGAGACAGGACCTCTTTTCTCGTACTAGCATCAGTTGCATTCTTCAATGTGTATGAAAGTTTTCTCGTCAAATGATAGGACAGCCACTGTATCTTATTGGGTTGGCCCCTAACCTTCTAAATTAAAGTGCGAGGGTCGGCTTATCCTCTTACCGTCGGTAAAAGCAAAACACCTTGTAACTTTTTCAGATTTACAAATATTTAAGGGCGAATAAGAGTTAACGAACTGACTTTTTTTAACGTTAAAAATGAAAAATTGCAAAGTGATCTGCTGCCACGTATGGTGCAATTGTACAATTATTTTATCAGTGATCAAATTAGCATCAAATGAGGTACACGTTCTAGTAGCAAAGTTGTGGAGCGGGGTATGATTCAGAGGGGGGGTGGTTTGAATAAAATTCCTAAATATTTCAGAGACAATCAAGGAATCGTTTATTTGATGCAGCCACTACTTTACACGGTAATACCGCTACAGTCTAAAGAAAAACCATTCTTTTCTAGGGAATTCAATGTAATTCATGCATCTGGGGATTTAATGCATAGTGCTTGTCTGGCTATCGTGCGTACAGCAATTGTATCGTACCGAACGACGTACGGCTTCATGAAAGTGATATGGAACAGTTTGACGAAATAGGTTTACGACCAGCATGGTCATATATTCTGATTATTACGCGCCATACCCTTGCTTAGTAATAATTACTACACGACTTTGTGTATCGTAACACAGTTCCTAATAACAGCCCAAAAATAAAAGCAGCACAAAAATTGAAAAATTATTTTTTATGAAAGTTTAATAGCAAAAAAAGGCAATATTACAGAATGAAAAACCAAACATCAAAATTATTTTACAGACTGAAAACCCAGACAAAAATAATTTCATTTGATACGACTCAGAACGCTTTATAATAACAAACTGTACTTCCTAATAATTTTAATTATAAATAATTATAAATGTAAATAATTTTTAATTTTAATAATCTTAATTTTAAATAATTTCAAATTATCACTAGGAATTGTTTTAAATATAAATAAATATAAATATAAACATAATAACAAACTATTTAAAAAAAAAGTCTAACAGCAAAAGAATACACCTCCGACCGAAAAACTATAGAAGAATATAACATGTGACACAAGTGATTATGAGTAAAAGATGCTTGACCACAATACAGTCTTCACGGGTATATGACTATGAAGTGTGGGTGGCGCCAGTAGTCAACCGTGAAGTTGCGGAAGTGATCGTCTTCGGACCCAACATCAGCAGACAGCGTGGCTGCATATATATCTCCTACACCTACGTAATAATCGGTTTCTTTTTCTAATTTTTTCTCTCCGCTGATTTTGCCGGCAAGCAATGGCTGATGATGAGCGCTCGGTATTGCGGTCATGACACAGAAGCCGACATGCCGTGTGTGATGGCCGTCAAATATACAGTACGGTGAGAGCCGTCAAAATGCAAAAAATACGTAATATCTCTCAGCTCAGAAGCAATAACGGAAAAGACAACGGCATCATTTGGCCCCTCGCGCTTGCGTTATGCACCATTGCCTATGCACCACCATTGCTGCATCTCTTGGTGATGATGGACAGATGATCAGCAGCAAAACTGTCCATGTTCAAACAACACTTTTCGATGTACGACAATGATGTTGTGAATTTTAGTTTTCACTGTCACTGGGCATAATTAATGTTGTCTCTCTGTCCTCGCCGAATCAAAAGAAATATCTTCCTTCCAGATGAAAATCATGCATTTTATGGGATTGTTAACGCCGTGGACCAGTGGGATTATTTTTGTTTTTCTCATATCAACCAGATGGAGTGCAGTCACGGGACAAATCAATCTGGCGAGTTTGATGCCGCTGATCAGTACGCTGACCAGTAAGGGCACAGGTGGAGGCGCTGGTGGCGGACTTGGATCGCTACTTGGCGGTGGTGGCGGCGGTGGATCCGGTCTGGATTTAGGCTCGTTGCTGCAGATGGTGGGACCGGTAGGTATTTAGCCGACCCTGATTTAGATCGCTGAAAACCTTCAATAACATTGTAGACTTCAACACACTTAAGAAAAATCTAGCTCATCAGACAGACATCGTGGCGCATGTTGGTGGGCAGTCACAGACATAGAGATAAATACAGGCACAAACACAGACACAGGCACAGACACAGACACAGACACAGACACAGACACAGACACAGACACAGACACATACGCGGACTCGAATGCATAATTAACAGATTCCACATAGCGGTGCTTTCAACTGTTTTCTTTTAATAGATGTTGTCAGGAGGCGGAGGCGGAGGCCTTTCTGGTCTTCTAGGTGGAGGCGGCGGAGGGGGTGGAGGGGCTGGCGGCCTCTCGAGTCTATTAGCTGGAGCTGGAGGAGGAGCTGGTGGTGGTGCAGGTGGTCTCTCCAGTTTGTTGGCCGGAGCCGGAGGAGGTGGTGGTGGTGGAGCTGGTGGATTAAGCGCCCTGCTGGCAGGAGCTGGCGGAGGAGGAGGAGGCGGAGGTACCAGCGCTCTCAGTGGGCTCCTTTCCGGGGCCGGTGGCGGCGGCGGTGGGAATGCCCTGAGCGGACTGCTGTCTGGTGCTGGCGGCGGCCAGGGAAGCAACGCCCTTAGTGGACTCTTATCCGGAGGTAGCGTCGGCAGTGGCGGAGGTCTCAGTGCTCTCCAGTCATTAGGCGGTGGCGGAGGTGCCAATTTAATGCTCAGTGGACTTGCGGGTTCGAGTAACTATTTATTTATTATGAATAATAAATAAGTAAATATATTTTTCAATTATTAATATGCCATGTTTATGTTATTACTGATACTAAACACATGTTAAATAAATTTAAATTCGATCATACAATGTTTTATTTTTTCATTAATTTAATTTCATTAGATTAGATACTTATAGTTTTTAATTTTGAATAATGAATTTTTAGTTAATACAAAAGTTAACACGAAAAAATTATCTACGAGGTTCTTGAATTTCATGGGGTTTTTTAGGTGGCGGTGGTAACAACCTCATGTCTTCCGGGTCCAACCAGAATGCACAACTCATGCAGATGTTGGGTAAATAATTCGAAATAATAATAACACCTAAATTAATTTCATAATTAATACAAATTTCTCCAATGCGTAGGTGGCGGCGGTTC
>LRSR01006166.1:0-19478 GCA_001579985.1 Hypsibius dujardini | reverse complement strand
CCTACACGACGTGCCATTTCTGTTTTGGGCAGTGGATTGTCCGATGCGAGAAGATTCTGCACTTTTCTGACCGTTCGAGGAGTACATACACGGGGTCGGCGTCTCCAATCCTCTCCGTGCTCATTAATTGCTTGATTGTCTCCTCCGTTGTTGTTGTTTTTCAGCACACGAGATACAGTCGCTTGAGAAACATCAAAGCTTTGACGATTTAGCTCTTTCAAAATGAGCCGAGACGACCAATTCAGACAGCCTAGTGCCAAAATGCGACCCTTGAGGTCACTTGAAATTGGGGGATACATTTTAAATTTTTGATACAAATGTTAAATGTTTTTGTTTTTTTGCGTGAAATTTCCCATCGTGCAAAACAAACAGGGACGAAATCGGTTGCGCGCAGTTAAAGTTATAACGTTTTAAAGTTGAGTCAATGTGAACGACGACCCCTGTACATCAGCAGATGCGTAGGGCTCGTCAGTAAATTTTGATGCCTTGTATCATCTTGTCTTTAGGATGATTATTTGGATTATCATGCACTCTGATCTATGTCGATTTTCTCTCTTCTTTATACATAAATAATATGTATCCAGTTTATAGCCTATTTTCGTTTGGATACCTGACTTGCAATCAGAAAATTAAACCCGTGACAAAACAGAAGGGCACTTTGATTCAAATGTTACTCATCTACGCATGCTCGGTACCAATAATTTCTAATACTACGAGCCTGCGATATGCAATTGCAGAGTAACGCATGAGTAATGGGCAGAGGAGCGTTTCGCCCTACGGATAGCTCTCAGACTAGGTTCCAGGCTGGACACTGTAATAAGCCTGTAAAATAGCTGGAATCAGCCTGGGTTTCCCCCAGTTCTCTTGAAAGTTTTTCAACTGGCGAAGGAGATTAGCTCCGCGTGCAGACCGCGTGGCTTGGTTTCAGACTTGGAATCAGTTCAGACTTGTCTTGCGTCGCCTCGCGTTGAAAAGTTAATCTGCTGTTTTTGTTCTCTTAAACGTTCATAAATATCATTTTATTTTGCGCAAATTAGTCTGTTATTGAATCATGTGAGCACTTGTTTCATCAGACATCCGAGGATTTGTGTTCCTGTTTTGTTGTTGCTGCTGTGTGGAAGCTGGGAATCTGGCACACTGACTGGATCCAACGGCTTACAACAGCTCGCTTTTGCCTCCTCGGTACGTGAAGTTCCCACTTCATATTTTAATCTTAGATTGCGGAAGGTTATATTCGGCAGAGGTTTCGGATCCAGTGCTTGTAACTAAACGTGCTCTCTTTTATTTCTGCAGATCGCTCTGCAAGGCTATTATTTACCCTAAGTAAATAATACCTAGTAAATATGGTGCCCCATTTCGTCCTTCCAACGATCAATCGGAGGAATTCAGCCGTTTCGTCACTGGTTTGGTTAACGTCATCGACCGCCACTACCCCATCCTCACCAAACAAGTACGTCAGAAGAGTGATCCATGGGTGACCGAGCCAGTACGACACGCCATCGCCGAGCGAGACGGGGCGTGCAAGAAGATGCGCAAATGCAGCTCCATCCACTACCCACAGGCGCGAGAAAAGTTCCTCGCCTTGAAACGGACGGCCAGACACACCCTCACCAGCGCTCGGAGGAATTTTTTCCAACGGCAGCGCTCCAACCGGAGTCAGTTGTAGAACACCTTGAACGGAATCCTCAGTCATAAACGCCAGACGACCGTACCGGATTGTGCTGACCTGGACGCCGTGAATCGTCATTACGTCACAATGGGCCAGCACGGGACTCCACACACGGCTCCCCCGGTGAGCCCAGTGATAACATTATCGCACCTACGAGTTCATTTACTGCCTCTGATTTTCAGGATGTGCAGCCGACGGCTGTCCACCGCATTTTGACTGTGATGGCCAAGAAGAAGAAGCTCAGTGGACCAAACGGAGTCCCCCACCAACTCCTTAACACCATCAACCACGCCGTCGTCATCCCGCTGTCCCACTTAGTAAACAAGTGCCTCCGTGTTGTTGTGTTTCCGGAGATTCTCAAAGTTGCCACCATCATTCCCATTCCCAATGTCCCTGGTGACATCAAACCGGACGATTTCCGACCGATCTCATCACAAACCTTTCAAAGGTTCACGAACGTGTGGTGCAGGAGCAGTTGGTGTTCTACCTCAAACGCAACAACGTGCTCTCGAGCCAGCAGTATGCGTTTCGTAATGGTCATTCTTCTGAGTCTCCATTATTGAAAGTGACGGAGAAGTGGAAGAGCGCGATGGACACTGGTTATGTCATCGCCGCGCCCTTTCTTGATCTCAAGAAGGCATTTGATAGCGTCCACCACGGAAAGCTGTTGAACGCCCTAACTCAAATGGGTGTGCTGGGAAAGGAGCACCGCTGGTTCCACTCCTATCTGGCTGGTCGGTCGGACACAGACTGTGCGGTCGGAGAAAAACACTCAGCCCCCCCCCCCTATCATCAGCGGCGTTCCACAAGGGACTGTCCTGGGATCTGTCTTCTTTACCATTTATGTCAACAGTATGTTGACACAACAACCAACAACCGAACAATCATCGCTCGAATGCTTCGCTGACGATACCGCCGCATACTTCATCGCTAGAACTGCTGCAGCTGCCGTCAACGGTCTCAACAACATGCTGCGCACCGTTCGAGATTGGTTCGAAGATCACCTGCTTGCCTTGAACGCCAAGAAGCGTGCCGGTATGCTGCTCTGCACCACCCAGCGGCGGAAGTCATGTAAATCAGCCGGCCCCATCCTTCTCGGTACGGAGGAACTGAACAAAGTCGACCAAGTCCGGTACCTCGGAGTCACCATCGATCGTCACTTGAAATGGACAGCGCACATTAACAACGTTAGACGCAACGCATTTGCCGGGATCGCTGCCATCAACCGGGTGAAGGACGGTTTGCCGGAAGCAGAGCTAGTTGGGCTGTACCACGCATTTGTCGAGCCGCATCTAACGTGCTCCTCCCCTGTTTGGGCTGCAACATTACGGAAAAATCGGGAGAGACTGGAAGTGGTGCAAAGACAAGCAATTCGTGCGATGGGACTACGGAGAGTCAACAAGTACGACGGACCTGTTTGAACGTTTCGGTGTGGAGACCATTGCGAAGCGTTGGAAATTCCAGGAGGCAGTTTGGTTATATCGCATCGTGAATCACGACAAAGCGCCTATTCCAGACTATCTTTGAGCCCTTCTGACCTTCCGTGACAGTGTGCAAGACCTCCGCAAGGCCCGACGAATTGAAGTGAATGTGAAGAGTGCAATGGGTGACTCGATGTTGGCTAGACGGTTGAGATTACTTGATAGGTCTCTGCCTTCTGATCTCTTAACATCTTCAAGACGCGTGGAATGGCTTTCTTGTAGAGTTTCTATTTGTCCGTAGTACCTTCAAACAGACTTTGTATATCTCGCAAGGATTTGTCTGCTTTAGTTGAACAATAACAATAACAATGGTACACGTATTAAATTTTTTGTTTACATTTATTCTGTTTTATATATTCATTATATTTAGTTTGTATTATTGACTTTAACCCCAAAAATGTTTTCTTGCTCAACATAAAATTGTGAATCGAACCGCAGTGCCAGGGGTCCAGACCTCTCTTGGCCCCTCGGGGGCGCCCCTTGGGTTTCCAGCAAATGGTAATCGAAACGCCCGTCTGGTCATGGGAGTACTGACAAGGAAAGGGCACCACTCTCCCCGATGAAATCATTTACTTATGATTGTCATTATTTATTTGTCTAGTTCGTCTGTTGATATCTCCATCGAGAAAATGAGTCGAAAATCAGTGTAAGTAATGCGTGCGTCATGTCTATTCTTGGTCACGTCACAACAGGTGACCATATTACAGGAATATGAACCATTATGCTGAAGGCCTTATTTCGCCCTTTAATGTTATATATTATGCTTCACATTAACCTGCTGCTCCTTCGCCAAATCTTGGGACATGTCTTTTCTTGCTTTCTAAGTCTTCAATTGAGTTTTGCTGACCATCTAGACAATCTTTTGAATTGGCAAATACTCTGTAATATGCCACAGGCTCCTTTGCGAAAAATCACAGGACCATTTGTCCAATGATGCAATATTTTCACATGAATGTGGTGTGTTGATGGATTTGTATGATCAGTTATGATGACGTGTAGAGAAGGAAGAATGTCACGACACGGGAAGAATATCAAACTGGGGAAACCCTGGAAACTTCGTTATTGTTTAAAGAAAAATATCTAAATCCAAAATACGTTTTAGCAAAATATGTTTTGCCCTATCCCACATAATTGTCATTATGGCTTATTGCCGACCAATGGAAACGTTTGTGTGTGTCAGGGAGCGACATGCTGGAACAATATTTAATCGATGCTTAAATTTGTCAGTAAAATTTGAGACATGAGCAATTTTTTCTATTTTTAGACCCCTCTCCAAAAAAATTGTGCTGATGCGCTGATTTAAAATAATAGTTGGCGTCTAGTTTTCCCAATAAATGTTAGAAAAAATTGTTTTAATGAAAATTAGAAAAATCCATCGCTCAATTATTTCGCAAATATAAACTTTTGATCAGGGAACATTCTCAAGACAGCAGCGACAAGGTGTATTTCAAAATTATTATGAATGTCATTCAATGTATTGTAGATCTAGTATCTCGAAATAGTTCTGGGTGTGAAAATCTTCCCTTGTTAGAAAATAGTTGCACTAAATAAATTAATATACCGTAATCCAATGGCTTAGCGTACAGTAAACTAGAAAGCGTGTCGGAATATGTCACGATCAAAGTTAGTGACCGGAAGGTCACATTCCGAACAGCACGCATAAAATCTTCACGGAAGTCGCGGGTAATTGAATGCTTCTAATCTTAACGCATTTCATTCTTCATAGGATCAAGAATTTCTAAACTTAAACCATTGTTATAGGTTTCCTTCTTTCTACTGCGTATCTGCATCCATGTTCACCACATCTGGATTTCATTGGCAAACGTGTTTGTGTATGTGGTACTGCATATTCGTCAACCATTGTTAAACGATATCATTGATGTTGAATGCTGGGATACACCATTGTATAAGGTATAGGCTCGGGTATCTGCATTAGACTCGGTTCCGGCAAAGATATGGTAGCCACTATAAGTTTCCTGTAGAGAGGTCAGACCTGTTCAAGTGCACGCAAAATAGAGTTTTACTTTCTGAAACCGTCTTTGTAAATTCCCAGCACAATTAACGCATTAACGATTTGTGATTATATCGAAATTGTGCGAGTCTCCTGATCGCGTGCAATTGAGAAGCATGGGCGTCGGCTGGGTAGCCTTATTATTCGGATCTTTCAGTATATTTGGTAAGAATTAGATTTTTCATTGACCTCATTGACTTGGGATGATTTTCAGAAGGAGCACCCAAAATGTCTTACCTTATATTATTTTAATAAAGCTATAATTGTAATGATTTTCAAAATTCATTTTATCGGTCAAGATATAAACACTTTTTCCGCAGTATTTCAAAGTTGGAGAAACACTGGAAGATTCCAGTTTCCCTGATTTTGACCGTAAAAATTTCATTATTGCAGAATAATTTAATGTAACGAATTTCGATACGGTCTTTATCAAAAGAAAATTTCAAATTGTTTGGCACTAGCAAAATTTTTTGGGTGTCAGGGGGGCGGAGCTATGCGACATTTCTGAAATATCACTTGTAAGTTTCCGGTTGAGCTCGACAATGACCAGTAGCTCCACTCCCTGACATCCAAAAAAGGTTCTGCTGATGCCAATAGATTTCAAATTGAATTTCAAAAAGAGCAGTGTCAAAAATCTTTAAATTTAATCATTTCCCAAAACTGAAGTTTGTACAGGTAAAATCAGGTAAAATGTGAAATTCTGCCAAACAAGCTTTCATATCCTGGCCAATAACATTAATTTTGAATGTCATCATAATTATAGCTCTATTGACAAAATATAAAGCGGAAAAATTCTGGATTCTCCCTCCAAAAATCGTCTCAAGTCAGATTCAAATTTTCCCTGCAGTTCTTACGTAATTAGTCAACATTGTAGTTGCCGTTGCATTTGCCGCGTCAATTGATTGTGACTTTTCATTACCGGGCAATTTCTGTGGATGGATTCCATCGGCTTCATCTGCGAACTGGAGAACGGCCAGCGGCTCGGTTGATGCTATTAACTATAATTCTAATATGTCGAGTTCCCTAGCGCTGATTCCGACAGGTAGAATAAAGGACATTGAAATTTCTTCTTGTACATTAAAACATGAGCTGTTTTCATTGGCCGTAATAGGTTATCACAGTTATGCGATCGTTACCACCCCATTTGGAGTGATGTTCGCTTTCCTGGAGAGCCCGGAAATTCAAGTGTCTGCTGGGAGCACGTTTTCCTTCTACTTTAGGCACTGGAGTGTATGTACGTAAGATCCTATAAATACATTTGTCATAAAAGACTTTCTAAAAATTAACCACTTAAAATCCGCAGAGTGTTTTGGGAAATTATATTACATTCCCTATAAATCTTCACAATTTGTGGGGGGGGGGGCGTAGGGTTGGTATCCCCGAACATACATATTTTCTTCAATAATGCTAAATGCATTACCGCATGTTTAATCGAAACGATATTTGGGAAATTAAAATGTTGGAAAACAACTACTATTTTACTTAAACGTTAATTCAAAAGACTGCCTAATGTTTATTTGAAACGGGCTTCTTGTGGATCGACAACTATTGGTAGCAAATTTAAACCCAAAGCTCAACTTTGAATGTGCGTAACGTAACAGATTTCGATATCCAGCATACATTAGTATTGAATTTATTTACTATTTTCAGCCTACGATCAAGTCCGCTTAGTGTATATACCGTCGTACTACAAAAACAGTGAAGTCAGCGTGCTGCACGAGAAAATATTGTGGAGCGGGCATAGTCAGGAGTGGGACCAAGCCACGGTTGGCCTCACCCCCGAGATGGGGACATTTAAGGTACTAAATCTTAATGTGTTAAATCTTAAGAACGTTCTTAACGTGTCGCACTCTCTAATTTTGTGTACTGAACTATTTCATGGATCCAGCTTCGATTCGTATTCCGCATGGAATACGGTCGTATGTCATCCCGAATAACGGGATTTAAGTTGAACGGAACAATCGTGGACCCGCCTGGAATGGAACAAGGTATTGAGCATTTCAGATACCAATAGTGCGAGATAAACTGTACTAACATCTTCATTATCTTTCGGAAAGTTATGATAAGCAGGAACGATGCCCCTCTCGGTCTCCGACCAGATCTCTGCGTCAACGGAACTGGCTTCTATACTGCACCGGACTGTATGTCGTTCGTCAAATGCGACCATGATGGAGGCGCCTACGCTAGCCAATGTCCAGGGGGATTTGTCTATGACCCGTTAGGCAGGAGATGTGACGTCCCCGCAAAGAATCCAAATTGCCTAAGAAGCATGGAGAAGGACATTGAGAAATCTAGCGTGGTTTCAGCTCGACCCCTTAGCAATGATTCTAGTTGCAGCCAGGCGATAAATTTTTCGAAGGCTTTAATGTTCATAAGTATATGCTTATTCGTTAAGTGCCTTAGTTAAGGCCAATGATCAAGCCGATAATGCCAGCTTAGATTGTAACTGACTGGTTTCGATTTAGTCATTCATTGATGTAAAAATACCGACCGATCTTTGAGCAACAAAACGAACCGCGTCTTAATATTTTTCAGCCATCTGTCACTGTCAGCATTCGGTGATCTCAGCTATCAACGTGTTCGCGAAAGTCTTAATTTTGATCAGTTCTATGCGGAAATGGTCAGTTACGAAATGGTAACTCAATGAAATGTAATTTGCAAGCAGCATCTGAAGGTTTGAAAACGGTTGAATTTTCCAAAACCGTAGAAACAGTTTTTGAGTTCACGTTTCGTAAAAGGCTCTCCGTCGACCCTTCAGCGTCAATGGCTGTTAACGAGCTAAAAAGAGGGCCAAGAAACACTTGCAAAACACTACGTTAATCCATTGAGTTTCGGACAAAAAAACGGTAAGAGATAAACATGGTCTCCCTTCCTTCGTACTTTTCAACACTATTCGGGAACTTGCAAAAGAGTGTGGAACCTTTCGCAAGGGGGGATTTGTGCAAGGGGGGGGGAAGTTTGACGTGGGAATATAAATCAAATAGGGTCCCCAGTATAGGGGCAGTCATGGTTTTTTTTTCATTTTGCTGGTGAAAAAGATGTCTCCCCTCAAAATCCAAAATAAAAAAGTTAAAAGTGCCCTTCGCAACGCCTGGACTTAATTTGATAGGGGCAGTTGGGCGAGTGCCCCTCCCTCCTCCGTTGCGCTTCTGGGAAGTTGTAAATTTTCTTTATTAATGCCCGTGACGTTTTATGCAAAGTCACTTACGATCGTTGAGTGATCCTCTCCGTAGCGTGTCTGCTACTTAATGATTCAAAACGATGTACGACAAATGCCTTCCTTGTGAAGCAGTTCCTGTATTGAACCGCTGTCTTGATGGGCGCCATGACGATGCAGTCGCGCTTTGTCTAAGGTTTGGTGTCGGACCGGTTTGCAACACACATCGTTGCGATAATTTACAGGCTCGCTTCGTCAGGTTGCGTGCGCTTTGTTCGCTCGTTTTCACTCGGGCGAAATTGGCGATACTATAATCGTTATCATAATCGTACTCAGCGAGATTACTCGCACATAAAAGTGCCGGCACCGCTGTGCGAGACGATTAATAACGCCTTGATGATCAAATGTAATTTTCAGTCCTTCTTCGACTTCGAAATCAAAACAGGTTTCCCGAGCTCTTCGAGTAAGAAAATGGCTCCCCACTTTAAACTAGTGTATTTTGACCTACCCGGCCGGGCTGAACTTATCCGTTGGATCTTCGCCTATGCTGGGCAGGAGTTTGAGGACTTCCGAATTAACAGGGCAGACTGGCCGGCATTGAAGCCTAAAACACCACCGGGAAATTGCCTTACCTCGAAGTGGATGGAAAACCCCTCCCGGAGAGCATTGCCATAGCTCGGTTCGCCGCACGTGAAACTGGCTTAGCCGGCAAGGATAACTTTGAGTCTGCCCGAATCGGTAAGAAAACTCAACTGACAAAACTTAAATAAAAACAACTAAATTTTAAGTAAGACGTCTGAGGGTTTTTGTCTTTTTAAGTTTTTTAGTTCCTTCCCAGCACTAAAAGAACATTTTATTTAACAATTTACCTTGGCAAAACCAATAAAACTAACACTAGACAATTAATTTTTCAAAAAATATTACTAGTGCGACAAAATAGTAAACTAAAAATGATAATTTACTAAGTTTTACTTGACTGAAAAGATAAAAAATTTTGACAATTTTTGCCATCCGTAGTCCAAAACTTTCATTTTTGTTTGCTGTTCTATATATCAAAAGAACAATAACATAACAGGCACGATCTTCTTCTGGATTTTAGACGCTTTGGTTGATTATCTCGGGGATGCCCAAAAGGGTCTACAGGCTCTGCGAACCGAGCCGGATGAGAAGAAAAAAGCCGCCCTGAAGGAGGAGTACATCAAGGTGGGATTGCAGCCGTACTTACAGGAACTGGAGCGCCATCTGGAGGCGAACAACAACGGAAAGGGCTTTCTGTTTGGCAGCGAACCGACGTGGGCGGATTTTGCCTTGACTGTTTTCGTGGACAACCCGGCGTTCGACACCACGCTGCTGGATAACTTCGCACTGCTGAATGCTCATCATAAACGTGTACACGAGCTGAAGCCAATCAAGGAATGGCTGCAGAAACATTCCGCTAAAGCTTGAATTGTGTTTTGAAGGATGTATCCTTCCAACAGCGTAATGCCCATCACACCGGGATTATGTTATATTTCATGTACTCATTTGGTACACTTCAACGTTTCACGCAATACAATGTATGTCTTTAAACATAATTGATGCGACTAGTACTGAAAAGAGCGATGCCATTGGCTAGGATATACACACGTGGCCAAAACCTTGCGCTAACCGAGTTAAGCCATGCATTACGTTCCATGCATGGCTTTATCCATAGTTCGAGTGAAATGACTTAACTCGGTTAGCGCAAGGTTTTTGTCACGGGTGTAGTGCCGCTTGAATCGTCGCTTGAACTAACGGCCCATTATCCATCACGCTCTCGCTGAGAACCGTTCTGAACTCTATGTATTCTCCAACGAGAGCTTAACCGGATTATCCATAAATTCATCTGAGAAAAATACACTAACAGTACTGTGATCACATGTGCGTGTAGAGCAGCATAATCAAATTTCAAACCTTTGAATTTCCTTGGAGCTTCGATGCTCAACCCCGGCTTCGAAACAGTGACGGCCAGTGGTCCAAGCTAAATATACTCTGTCCGACACCCACCCAACGCGTGAACAAACTGCGTGAATGACCCGAGGGGCTGAAGACGGAATCTGAAGAGAGAGTTACATTTTACGATGTTTGCTTTCACAGCGATTAAATAATTTGCTGCAAGAACGAGCATTGCTTCGTTTCCCCGAATCTGTCTTTTTGCTCCACCAACGTTTGGGGAGTCAGTTTGATTGAACAGATGCTGGTCCCTTTCGTTGAGTCTAGTTCCTTCAAGTCAGTCTTGTTCGAACAAGCCCTGGGAAAAAGGAACTAGCTCCGTTTGATCGGACCGATCCTGCAAATGGATGGTGAGTCCACAGAGCACACTCCACAGGCTCGGAAGAAGCACGAACCTTCCCTGCTCGTATCGCAATTTGGGATAGCAGTTTGCTGTGATGTATTAATACCCCTTATTCTTCTAGGTGGGTCCTCTAATCCCAACGCCAGGCAAGAATGGCCTCAATTGCCAGACATCGAGAAGTTGTGTCGAAATTGAGGGCGTGATGTGAGACTTACTCCTTTTCTTTGCCAAACAAATCACACATGGGGCTGTTCGGCCAAGATTCGGCAAAGACTATATTGACGGATTGAGGTACTCGTATTACACGGATCAAGAAATGGCTCAACATATGAATGATTTTTTTTCGTTAAACCATATTTTCGCATTCAAGTATACCGAGTTGTAAACTCTAGCTGGGTTTAGCGCGCTGCTCAGCAGGAAAACTAATTAAACATCCACTTCCAGAACATTGTCGGCCTGATACGATAGCTTCACTTAATATTTGCTCAGTGTAGATATGGCGGTGATCAGTGTGATACCGTGTGCTGAATGTTTACATAACCATTCAAATATACCATGGTAGTAAGTGATTCCCATTTTAGTTCATTTTTCGTGTTCATATTTTCATATTTGTGCTGTAAGTTGAATAGCGTGTCGTAACTTTACCCAGACAACGTACTCCCAACAGCGAGAAAAAGAACGGTTTCGTTAAGCTATGGCGAACCCGAAACCAGGCAACCTAGCTGCAGCAACATTGATTTTCGGAATCCTCGTAACACTGTACATTCTGTCAGACTGGACAAACTGGATAAATGAATTTTTGTGGGCATCAGCATTCGTCGTTTTCCTCTTTCTATTATTGCCCCTGATGTTTAAAGCGACGAACTTCGTTGACTGGATACTATTCGCAACGATAGGCACATGTCTATTCGGAATCGCTTTCATTATAGCGGGAGAGGTGACCTTTGGTTTTTTTGTCATCCTGATACCTTTATCCGTTTTATACGTCATTGAGTTTTTCACTGCTATTCTTGGTTTAGGCCCGCTATTCTTCCGATAAGTGCTGCGGTCTCTTTTGAGCTTAGGCGGAGCCCAAAAAAGCCCGTAGTACAGTTAGGTGCTGAGTGTTTGATACGCATTTGTTTTTCATATGTCATTCTAATACGCATCGAAATGTTATTTGTTAGTCCGACGTAAACTTCAATTTTGTCGGGAGAACAAAATGAAGATTTTTGTGAAAGACTTCGAGACGATGTTAGGTTGACTAAGGATGAGTTTCAAAGCAAAAATTCAGCATCAGAATCTTCTTTTTCAAACAATCCCGTATTTATGACAACTATAAAAATTTATTTCTTTGTTGTGGTAACAAGAACTTTTGCTTCTTGGATTTTTAAAGTTTGGAAACGACTGCCAGATTCCACTGTCCCTTAATTTCACTGTAAAAGACCCAATTTTCAAAGCACATTTTAAGTAACGTTTTTTTACCCTGTCCTGTCTAGAGTTTAACATAAAATGGATCGGCAATAGCTATTTGTTTTAGGAGCTCGAGGGGCGGAGCCACTGTATACTTGTGTGCTGTAGAACTCATTAGCACTACCGAAACGAATATGCGGAAAACCCCTCTAGGTACTGCATGGCACCGCCCCTGGATCTCGTAAAAAAATTATGTTATTGCCCATGTTTTTTCTATTAAATTTTTGCCAAGTTAGCGTTAAAGAATGTTATTTTAAAATTGTGTTAAAAATTGGCTTTCGTACAGTGAAAGTCTGGGAAACTGAAATCAGCCAGTGTTTTCAAAACTTTGAAATTCCAACAAACAAAGCTCTTGTGACCACAACAGTGAAATAACAAATTTTAATTATCATAAATAACTATGGGACTACTTGAGCAAAACAATAGGGCGTTATTCTGAATTTCCGCTTTGAAACCCATCCCTGGTTAATATATTTAAAAAAACAGGAATTCGTGAAGATGAGGATAATAAACTGAAGCTTTTTGCTTCAGTTACAATTACAATTTACAATTTGCCTTTAATTTCATAGCAAGAATATCGTTTCCAAGGTCGATGGAGGAAGTATTGTCATGTTGTACTCTACTCAGGTGTAGGAAATGTGATAATACAGGTACACATGCATGAATAGCGTTTAGAGACTTTTTTATTGACTGAAATGTGCATGGATCGATAAGCAAACAAGCCGATTGTGAAATAGACTATCGCGTGTAAACAACAAGACCTCTCGCAGTGAGTGAATCCACGAAGCTCGTGAGTAACCTTGAAAACGAACATGCAACTGTATCGGTTAAAACGGGGAGACTTGGCGAGCGATGACACAAGGCTTATATAAAAACCTAGTGGCTAGTTATGACACGCTTTATAGACATTGTACGTAAGCTGATACAAGATCAGACGCAAGGTGCCGGGGGCCCTTAAGGAGTTGGAGTTATGGAGTTACTGTATAAGAACAGTACTGTAATACTGTCAGGTCGAGGGGTACCGGGGGCCCTTATGGAGTTGGAGTTATGGAGTTACTGTACAAGAACAGTACTGTAGTACTGTCAGGTCGAAGGGTACTGGAAGCCCTTATGGAGTTGGAGTTATGGAGTTACTGTATAAGAACAGTACTGTAGTACTGTCAGGTCGAGGGGTACTGGGGGCCCTTATGGAGTTGGAGTTATGGAGTTATTCTATAAGAACAGTACTGTAGTACTATCAGGTCGAGGGGTACCGGGGGCCCTTACGGAGTTGGAGTTATGGAGTTACTGTATAGTGTTAGGCCTCCGTCTCTACTAGGACGGAAGAACCTGAACATGCAAGCTATTAGACTGAATGATCGAGGAGGAGGATTGAGGGAAGACTTTACTGGTGGAGGAGGTTAGAGTGGAAAGGTAGGAACTCCTCCAAACTACTGTAGAACATACGCTTATATAGTCAGGGATAAAGAATAGTTCCTGATCTAGTGTACTAGTTCCTGCCGACATGGCGGAATTATGTACATAATAATAGCTGAGTAAGTACATTATAGAATGTGAGGGTAGATAGGAATGAGTTAACTAGGTAGATAGACTATACCATTAGTATGTGATGGTTACCTGTTGGGTACCACCCAACAATAGATACAGTACTGTCAGGTCGGGTACGGGGCATCAGCGCATGAGACATTCAATACGACGATAGCTCATCCCAGTTTTTCATCCCAGTCTATCTTCATCACAGCGTCTTATGTTCACGGCGACATTTTCTGACCAGACATTACCTCCCAGCGACATTAAATAAGAGCGAAAACATTGCTCATTATACGGTTCATACCGCGTCTTTCCAACATACGACTTGTCATCAGAGAGACAGAATCCCATAGCTACTTATGCGTACACCGAGAACTGGGTATAGCGATTGAGCTATTTGTATAAAGGGCAGCTATTGTATATGAGTAAATCTTAGACAAATTGGCATTTCCTTCTTTGTTTTAATTGTTAACGTGATGTTCCAGTTCGTATGCAAGTAATTACAACTGGCAAAAGGCCATCAAATTTTGGAATCTAGATTTACGTATAAAGCCAATAAAAACTACAGCTCTTCTTCTGCAAGCTTCTGTGGCGGTGTTCAGTGTTACTGAACAAAAATAAATAATGAATAAAAACAAACAAAAATAACCTGTAAGATTGACTGAGAAAATTAACATGAAGCTTCTTGCTTAAGATGTATGCAAGAGACACATACAGTATATCCGTGTTTACCAGATTTGTGTAGTCCTTGACTTTCACTGAATGGTGTTAAGATTGGCTGGTCTGAAGTTAACAAAGGCAGGTCACTGTCGAAAGGCAGCATTCAAGGTCACCGTACAATGTATCATGATACTCTAATTCCTAAAGTGAGTACCTACCACAAATGCATAACTGTCGTTTTTTTCTCAAAATTCCTTCCCAATTTCCGTATAGAACTTTATGAAATTCATTGTCGGTGGCCCAATAGACATTCATTTTTAGAAACTCAAAACATTATCCGGAAAATGGGAAGAATAAGGGTTTTTACTGCGTAGTAGGGAAAGGTAAACTACGCACTAGGGTTCAAAGTCTAACTACTATCGTTCACTGACAACAACCACACTGTATAGAGTACAGCTGTGCCGCGGTTACTTTGAGGTTCGCTCTGAGGTTCTTTGAGGTACCCATGGTGTTACGTATGCTCTTACATAAGGTGGTACCTATGGTGGTACCTATGGTAGTACCTACGGTGGTACCTATAGTGGTACCTACGTTGGTATCTATTGTGGTACCTACGTTGGTATCTATAGTGGTACCTACGGTGGTACTTACGGTGGTACCTAAGGCGGTACCTAAGGTGGTACGTACGATTGTACCTAAGGTGGTACCTATGGTGGTACCTTTAGTGGTACCTAAGGTGGTACTCACGGTGGTACTTACGACGGTACTTATGGTGATACCTACAGTGGTACCTGCGTTAGTATCTATAATGGTACCTACGGTGATACTTACGGTGGTATTTACGGCGGTACCTACGTTGGTATTTATGGTTTTACCTAGAGTAGTACCTACGGTGTTACCTATTGCGGTACCTATGGTGGTACCTATGGTGGTGTTTACGGTGGAACGTCTAAAATTTTTACTGTCAAATGTGTGGTCCGATAAGAATGAAAAAAAATGTTTTATTTACAACTGAACTATTTTGGAGATGGGCAGGATTTAAGTAGAAAATCCTAATAAATGTTGTTACTCATTCGTATTTATCAATCAATCAATCATTTATGGAAAAAAATATCAAAACGCAATTATAACGTTCCCCAATCATTCAAACCAAGCAAGCGAGGGCGAAGCCCGAGCTTGGCTTGTATAAATGAATACTTAGAAGCATACTCGGTGTAAAACCATTCACGTTCTTCTTGGGACCACCACACATTACTAAACCACGGGTCACATTTCACGTGGTGAACGTTTGCCTTTCTCGCTCTTGAACGCAAGATAATTTTTAATATTTTCTGTTTTTGGAATTAAATTTTAAAATGTCGGCACAGTTACTTTTGTTCCTTCGACGCGTAGTGGAAGACTGGCGATGATTAACGGCTTCATCTTTACAAAGCACAGGGCTGGGTCAGATTCGGTTCCCAGTTCTTGGCGCTGTCAGCAATCATCTTGCACCGCGAAACTACGTCTGAACAGCAATACCGACAATATGGTATCTCATTCGACGCACAACCAAGTCGCAGTTGCACGAAAAGCGCAGGCGAAGGTTGCATTACAGGTAAAATGACGAAAATCGACCGAATTTTCATATTTGAAAGTCTTTATGCAAATATTTGTTTTTGATATTTAAAACGAGTCTGGTGGCAAGAAGCAATACTATCGTCACTTTTCTATAATTAGTAATCGCTAAAGTTAAAGTTATTGTTAAGTCTGAACACATGATTGATTGTGATATGAATGTTCTGTAGGAGATGAAACGCTGGCCGCACAAAGCTTTGATAAGCCGTCACAAATTCAACTGACGGTGTTCAGATCTCTTCCGCTCATCGTCACTTTACAGTTCCGTAAGCCGAAGACAACTGCCAAAGGAATAGAGCTGATTCGAAAGGCACAGGGTGCACCTCTACCGGCGCCGGCGACAGTGGCGGACGTCGTGTTGTCTCCGTACTTTGACCACACCCACCGAGGTGACAACTTCCTTCTTAAGGACTCAGGCCCGGCGGACCCGAAACGTTGGATTATGTTCGGCACAAAGGACAATGTTCAGGTCTTAGCTCGCAGTAACACCTGGCTAGGTGATAGCACATTCTAAGCTGTGGACACAGCTCTGCACGATCCACGCCATCGTTCACGAAGCTGTCTTCCCTTTCACCTATACCCTCTTAATGGAAAAGCCGAGGAAGGCATACAAAGAAGTTCTTAGTGAGCTTCGAACTATCATTCGTCAGCTTGGGCCCGAATGTGCAAACTATTCTGGTCCGCAAATGATGTTGATTGACTTTTTAAACTGCAGTGATTGGTGCCTATTCTGAAATTTTCTCGGCAACGGAAATGCAAGGTAAGTGTAACTGAATGGGGAGAGGGACGAGTCAACTTTTTGTTAACTTATGAGGGGGTGCAGGGGGCGGAGCCTCCGCTGAAGATCACGGGGGCGATGCCCCCTTAATATAAATTTATTTCGAGTGAAATATTGTTATCTAATTATTACTTTTTTGAAGGGGTGCGGGGGCGGAGTCCCTTCAATATCAATTCTTTCCGATAAAAGTGCT
Source organism: Hypsibius dujardini (assembly GCA_001579985.1). NCBI lineage: Eukaryota > Metazoa > Tardigrada > Eutardigrada > Parachela > Hypsibiidae > Hypsibius > Hypsibius dujardini. The sequence continues at coordinate 2,619 of LRSR01006166.1, read as the reverse complement.
GTTATTTTAATTAATAAGTTTTGAGGGTCATGGGGGTGGAGCCTCCTTTTTATAAGTGTATTTAGCTGCTGTAACTACTACAAAAATGATTTTATATAACTCGACCTCAGGGGTCCTGTGAAGTGTTGACTGTGTGCAAAATCTGCAACATTATTTCTGTCTCGCTCAGGTTGTAACTTTCATTTCGGACAAGCGGTTAATCGGCACATCGCTTCATTGGACTTATCGACGCGCTATAACGACGACTTTGATTTTTGAATTAAGGTCAAGATGATGGTCGCTCTCGCTTTTGCCCCCCCCCCCCGAGGACGTTGTGGAATCGTGGGAGATGCTGCAGGCTAGTCTTGTTGCGCCGTTTTTGAGTCTCAAATTTGCATTAATTAAAGGAAATCACTATAGTCCCACCCTTTTAATTTAATTATTTTATTTTTCCCACCCTTTTAAGATATATTACTGATTGATGGAACGATTGAAATCCAAGAGCCAAACAATTTCCAATAGTTTATTAGTACTCTGACTGTAGTATCGAGACAAAATGAGTGAGAGTGGCAGCTCCGTCGCAGATGACGGGAACCGCTCAGATGACAATGAAGCTATTTCCGACTTGGAACAAACAGGCTCCCAAAAAGTGGAGTAGCTTTACCAACCAAAGATATCGGTAGCGAAAGATCTCAAGAACCGGTATGCTTCATATGCTGATTGGGAAACTGATTCAGACCGGAGAGTTCTTGGTCTGTCAAAAATGCAGAGGTCGGAAGCCAAATAACGAGTGGACCATCATCAAGACGGATATCCTGATCGATGCTAATGAAGCCGCCATAATTAGAAAACATCTTGTAACCGCTAAAACAATCCGTATTTAGTCTCGTGGTGTTTGATTTTATCTGTAATAAATCAAGAACAGTCATCCGTTCCATTATTCAACTTTATTCAAATTGAAAAACAAAAAGGATGGGACTATAGTGTAAGGGTGGGACTATAGTGAAAGGGTGGGAGAAGGGTGGGACAATAGTGGTACCCTTAATTATTTTAGTTTAAATTTTATATTTATTAATAAATAGTTACTGTAGTAAAATTTTTTTGCAAACAAATTAAAACTGTTTTTAATATACGAATACTAATCGTACACCATGGACATATTTCATAGTAAGGGCGAGAAGTACAACACTTTTTATTGCTAATTGCACTATCAGCGGACGATAACTTTTGTCTGCAATGAAATATTTATGCTGACTTATTGCTTTTCGCAAATAATGAGTCTTAATTATATTTATACACTACTTATCACAGAGTAACATAATCATATTTACTATATTTTTTTATCATTAAGCAATAAAATAAGGTAATACATGTGCAGGTACTTACATAAAGGAAACAGCAAAAACAAAATAAAATAAACTGGTGTCCCAACTTATGCGTAACAATTCTATTCAGAATATGGAGAACCGATTGTTCGAATTCGGAGTTCAACCAGTACTTCCTGAACACCTACATTCGCGTACCCAAGCTGCGCCACAATGTCCGGAGACCTACTTTCTAACCGGATTTCTGGAACGTTTTCACCCGTGTGCAGGAAGGTCTTCCCCGGACCACCAACAACTTTGAGTCGTGGCACTTGGCTTTTCAAGTAATCGTTAATTGCTTCCACCCGACCGCTTATAAGTTCTTCGAAAAGTTACACGACATCCAATACAAGAAGGAGGACAAGCGGCAGAGAATCTGTACCGGGGACGTGCCTGAGTAGCAGCAGCATGAATACCGCGAGCGTAGCGAAAAGCTCATTACTTTGGCTATTTGATATCATGATATGAACAGACTGGTGTATCTCCGAGGTGTTGCATTCAATATTGAGTTGAATGTTTAAGATCCGCTCTACCGCGCATGTTCCGCATTTGTCCAATTTTTGTATAGCCTAATTGACACTATGAAGAGCTGCCGCCGTATGACGTGGGTCTTCGGCGATAAGTCGCCGTGAAGACTTTGAACTGTGCCTGTATGACGCTATTATGAAGTGTGACTGGCTTGTATCGTCGGTTTCTGAGTTGTCGCGAGGATAAAAATCTCTGTCACGAATCTTCGGAGTGAAATATTGTCGCGGTATGAATTGTCACTGGGATTAGAAAGTGGGATGAAAAGTGGTGTGAAAAGTGGTGTGTGTCGCCATGCCGTAAATATTGACCTGACAGCACTATACCTATACAGTAACTCCATAACTCCAACTCCATCATAGTCCCCGGTACCCCTCTACCTGATAGTACTATACCTATACAATAACTCCATAACTCCAACTCCATAAGGGCCCCCGGTACCCCTCGAACTGACAGTACTGTTCTTATACAGTAACTCCATAACTCCAACTCCATGTGGGCCCCCAGTACCCCTCGACCTGACAGTACTACAGTACTGTTCTTGTACAGTAACTCCATAACTCCAACTCCATAAGGGCTCCCAGTACCCCTCGACCTGACAGTACTACAGTACTGTTCTTATAGAATAACTCCATAACTCCAACTCCATATCGATATTTCACATCAATTTATAAGCTTTGTGTCAAAACTCGCCAGTAATGAGGGAAACAACACGTGCGTTGTGGGAGGACACATTCAAATGGAATGTAGC
>LRSR01006160.1:0-30050 GCA_001579985.1 Hypsibius dujardini | reverse complement strand
GTACTGTACTGCCAAAACTTTAAGGGTGGGTTTAGCCCCGCCCACCCTTGAGAAACTGTATGTGACGTCACGGATTCACTTCCGTTCATCAACGGCCGACCTCGGCCCGTCAAAAGTGCAGTGAAACCAGTGAACACAATTTGGACCGGGGGGTCGGTAATTTCCTTGTAGGGCAAAACACCCACCCTTAAAATCGTGGCAGTACAATAATGTCCTGCCAAATATTTTGCTGACCATTAACCATTCTCAAGACTGGTCACTAGTGCGCTTGAAAGATCCGCCCTCGAGCTGGTCATTGACTTTTTAGACGGGTCGGATGGTTAGGACTAATTTTAGCTGATTGAGAAGAAAGCACGACACAAAAAGACCAATGGTTCAGACACACGGGTCGGGTAACCAGTTAATTTGGTGAGTCCATTAGCTCAGACAGAGCAAATAGGGCGAACAGTGTAAACAGGTTGGGCAGGGTGGGCAGGGTGGACCCGGAAGACATGAGAGGGGCAGGGAATGCATTGTGTCCTTCGTCACCCGGCTTTTCTTGCGGTTATGCTTGCCTTATGAGGGTGGAAATATGAAAGGGCAGCCTATGGAAGTTGAAATACTGTACGATGCTGTGCCGTAAGTCCTGAGTCGGCCTCATATAAAGCTGAAACTGCACACCAGTCTCCAACAATGGACACGCCCAACTGTATTTTTGTTGATCCCATGTACAATAGTCGCTCTCCTGTGACGCATTTTTGGTCGACTGAAATGTTTCTTATCATGATACTATAATTCCTAAAGTGAGTACCTACCACAAATGCATAACTGCCGTTATCTTCTCGAAAGTCCTTCCCAATTTCTGGATAGAACTTTATGACATTCATTGTAGGGGGCCCAATAGGCATTCATTTTCAGAAACTCAGAACATTATCGGGAAAATGGTAAGAAAAAGGGTTTTTACTGCGTGGTAGGGAAAGTTAAACTACGCACTAGGGTTCAAAGTCCAACTACCATAGTTCACTGACAACAACCACACTGTATAGGGTACAGCTGTGCCTCGGTTACTTTGAGGGTCGCTCTTTGGGTTCTGGTATCTCTGGTAGACCTAAACCCTGAACCAAACCCATACAGTAACAAAAACCTGAGATACAGACACTGGCACAGACACAGACACTGACACAGAAATACATTCACAGATAGTAACACAGGTATCAACATGGACATTAACAGTTATATTAACAGAGTTAAATGGTTAAATACCCGCTAGAATACGGCTTGTTATGCATTGAGATTTCTCAAGCGAGAAAACTACTGCTCCAAATGCTTCGAAAGAAACATCAATTTTGCGGCTTTTGCGAGCGCGGAGCGCGAGCGATAGCTTGTAAAACATTATTGCTATTGACGGCTGTCAGTAAGCATGCACATTTTAGAGGTCACATTTTTGCCGACTATCCCTTTATGTTATTTAAATTATGATGAGTTTACTGTTGCACTCTAGACATATTATTAGCACATTTAATGGCATCGTTATTAGTATATGCAATTTTGATAACTTCCATTAAATCCAGGGCAAATCGACGAGTGCAGGCGAGTGATCCGAAGAAGAACTGAGCAAAACTGTCATTTGCATTTCGTCAGCCAACATTTAGACATATGCGTCCATGTTTTATTAAGCATGTGAGCCTGAATGTTATGATTGACGATAAAATGTATGAATATTGTTAGGTGCTCTGGACACAATGGCTGTAATATTTATGAGGCAAGCCCGGCACTTACTGGTACTAAGATATTCTGCACAGTCACTTAGTGTTGATCTGTCTTATTTTGACTCCACAACGCCGAAGCGGTTAAAACTTCAAAATTCAGAAACTATTTGCATTGTGTCTTTTGGTATATTCGGGATTTTAGACGACCAAATGCAAATGGATTCTTACAAAATACAATGGTACTGAAATTACAAATAAAGACCAAAATACTAAGATTGGGAGGAATGGAAATACTGCAGGAGGTGAGTACCAGAACGAAAAACCTTAGAACAAATATTATTCGATGTTTGTCCTTCCTTCATTCGACAGCGAAAGTGAGTTTTCACGTATTGTTCAACTAGATTTGTTCTTTTGTCTGTCTTAATTGGTCTTGTCATATGCATACAAGAAAAGCATTTCCCGCTACAGGCAGCCAACCCATCTGAAGTAAAATATCATGTACCCAGTTGAAAGAATAAACTATTTAGAGCTTAAAATAAGATTGATGCTTCGCCGCAAATTTCGCTGTGGTTTTGCAAAGCATCCTCCGACCAGATGGCGAATGTGGAGTTTCACCTCTTCCCGGATACCTGGCATAAAAATAAGGTTCAAACACGGTTCAACCACGTATAATACCCGCGCCAACATTTCCGTTATGGCAAAATAATCATTGACAATTGATGGATGTGTACCATATAAAATAGGGGTAATAAGGACTGGTACAATAAAAATAAAATATATTACGAGCAAGCACATTGTCATGCGTAATTCTCGGCCTCGTTGCTGGCCCTGCCGTCCAGAATGAAGACTGAGAGATGGGTCAACGATTTGTATCCGTTTCAAAATGTAATAGAACAAAGGGGGATAACTGACGAACATCAGCGTAATGGGGATGTACGTCGTGGTGAAACGAACTACAGTCTGGTACTGCGGCAGCACCAAGGTAAACCCACAATCGGTCGTGGGGGTGACTATGCCTTGTGCCAGGTCTGTGATGAACAACGGGAGGTACCAAATGTGATGATACAAAAGGGCCAGCAAAGTTGCCTTAACTCCAAAGCTGACCTTCTTCTGTCGGTACCAAATAGGGAAAATAATGGCGAGCCATCGGTCAAAGCAGATCAGACAATGCTGAAGGCGAGCCATTATTCCCGTCGTCCATTGACAGTACTTTACAAGTCCGCATAGACCTCTGTTGCCGACGGAAATTTCGCGGTAAAAGTAACGTGCAATAGCAAACGGTTCGTACAGCGCGGCAGTGAAGAGGTTAATGACTGCTAGGTTGAGGATGTGAATGGTGAAGGGTGTAATGAGGCAAGGACGACGGATGAATGTTATGAGGATTTCAATGTTGGCTAGGACTCCAATCAGGATGACTGGTATGCGGAGATACGATACAATTTGGAAGAGGATAGGTGTGGAACTTGGCATTGATAACGAGGCAAGGGTGAAATTAGTGTCAGAGACGTTTACAAGGGAGCTATTGTTAAGAGGCATCATCATGTCCAAGGTGAAATGAGTCGCACAATAGGAGAAAAGCCAATAAACAAATGGCTGCCAAAAGTGTTAAAATTCTTGGGAACACCCCATGGATTTTGCGTGAGGGTTCGTTGAGAAGCACTAAGACCGGTTTGAGGCTCCCAACACATGCTTTGCACTTTCCGGCGGACTTGAAACAGATATTCAATGGTGCGGGACTATTAGGCAGTTTTGCAGCAAGCTTAAAACAGCTGCACAAGATATTCTGCACCTATTTACCTCCTACCTAGCCACATAAGCTACCTAGGCACAAGCTGACAAGTACGGTACATCTGACAAGCACTACGGTCGGTGCCTGTGAGTAAGAGCTGTACCTATGTACTTTTGTACCTAGGTACAAACAATAATAGGTACGAATACAAGTTTGCTACAACTGGAATGTACTTATGTACCTCGTCCCTATCCATCAGAACTAAGGCACATGTAGCTCATACCATTTGCACGTACATGTACTGACATAAAGACTTGTATAAGCATAAACGTGACTAAGTATTGATCACGTACATTGGTTCTGTCAGAGGGCAAATATTTTCATTGAAGTGCGATTCTAAATTAAAACTGAAGTCATTTTGAGGACAAAAAAGTTATCTTTATGTAAAATTGAGTTTAATATCCCTGATCCGTTTCTTGATCGCAATTAAAACTTGTGTTTTTGTAAATTGAAATTGAATACACTGTTTTATTTACTTTATTATTTATTCCTACAGAGTTGGAGGAAGTTAATTTATTCAAAATTAATTTTAATTATAATTACACTTTTCCGAAAAATGTGTCTAATTGAAACCATATATAAACTCAACTCAAAGTATCCTGATTATTTTATCAAAATGTTTTGAAATACAACTTTTGTTTTATGGAGCGCCCGCCGTGTCAGAAGGTTTTTGAATTTTTGCTCAATGAAATAATTTTTGCTCAATAGTTTCATGGAGCAATGATTAATTTTAGCTCAATAGTTTCATTGAGCCATAATTAATTTTAGCTCAATAGTTTCATTAAGCCATAATTAATTTTAGCTCAATAGTTTCATTGAGCCATAATTAATTTAAGCTCAATGGTTTCAAGGTGGGGCGCAGAGGCGTGACTTGCACGTTTCCAGGGGTCTTCACTACCCGTTCAAGCACAGGGGCCTAAAGGCCAAGGAAACAGAGGTGTGTTCACGAGAGTGTCATTTGCTTTTTGCATCATTCAATTTTGTTTCGCCTCTTGGCAAACTGAATAAATGGCTGACTGAGTGACTGAGTGAGTGACTGAATGACTGAATGACTGATTGCTTGATTGGCTGGTTGATTGAATGATTGACTGACAGATTGACTGCCCCCCCCCAACAGCCTCTCAACGCGCAACTGGTTCGATTGGGACGTAAATGGGGTACGATAAGTGATAAAATTCTAAATTCAAGTCTTGACACACCGAAGCATACTTTGATGTGGAAAATCAAAAACGTGTACGCTATCAATCATTTCACAACGAATCATCTGTTTTGATAAATTGATTATTATCTATGATTGTTTTTAATTCGCCGTGTTTGTAAAGGGGCAGCTCGTGCCAACACTAATTACGAGAGACTTAACGCCCATTATCAAATGGTGAAATCAATGAACTTTCCGATGTTTTTGTGTGTTATGATACTTTTTTAAACAGTTTTTTGAACTGTAAACTGGGGTTCAGTCATAGGCTATGTTTTGTTTGCGTTAATCCCCAGCAATTTTGAAATAATTTAAATTAAATCCTTATTAAATTGATTTGTGAAGACCGTTATCAAACCAAAAAGCGAAGCGACGAGGTCCTTTAAATTGCAGTGCCTTGATTGAAAATCGAGAATGTCTGTCTGTCTGTCTGTCTGTCTGTCCGTTTGTGTGTGTGTGCCACAATCATGGGCGGGCTAATCACATACAGTGCTCGCATGTGATTGGTTAGTGTATTTTAGGGCGCCCTACCTTTTGGACTACAGTGCACTATAATGTTTCAATCATTTAGTGCTGCATTATAAACCTAACCGTACATTATGACTAAACATCCTGTGCTTCACTGCAGTCAAAATAAACGGCGGATTCTAATCAATATTTGAACGCTCTAACCCGTTGCAGTAAAGCAGTGTGTGCAGTCAAAATCTGCGGGAGGGTTTAAACGCAGCAGCATATGATTGAGGTAGTACAATATACCAAGCTCGAGCGTTTAAATTTCAACTAGGACTTACTTCATTCAACATGAGTTATTCCAGATTTTAGAAAAACTGCTCAAGAACAGTTGAAAAGTGCATTTGAGTGAGCCACTCGGTCTTTACACCGATTTCATCGATTGCTAGTAAATACATAATTACTTTATGATAATTTTTTTTATTCGTTTGACATAGGTGGACGATTGGCCAGTGTATTCTAGAGCGCCCTACTTTTCAGACAAGAATGTAAATCAAGCTCGAGTGTGAATTTTTAACAGAAAGCAATTCACGCAAAAGCATTTTCATCAACAGGTTGCATACAAAATAAGTCCCGTGGATTTCATATCTCATGCAATTTATTGTATTACTTGACTTTCATACACTGTTTTATTGGATGATTTGACAAAAATGTTTAGAAATTCATGTAGAGAGCTGACAAATGCCCGAAAAAGTGAATTAGCAACTCAACAACGATGAACAAAATGCCTCTTGAAATTGAGCAGCAAAGAGTTAAAGAACAAGAAAGACATGCCCGTAAACGGACTCTCGAAGTTTTACGCACTCAGCCGAGCGTCGTTCAACTGACGCAACACGGAATGCCAATTGGCAAACTGTCGACACCCCTACTGAATCTGCTGAACGTCAAATAGCCAATGCTGCATAGACCGCCAGTCGAAAGACATCAGAAACCCCTATTAAGTCCGCTGAACGTCGTACTTCCAGTGCTGCACAGATAACCAGTCGACGAGTTACAGTAACACATAAGGAGGTCCCTGAAAAGAGAGCAACCGACACATCTCAAAGGTTACAATTAAGGGCTACAGAAACGCCGGGACAGTCGGCTGAGTGACGTGCCATCAATGCTGCTAGGTATATCGCAATACGAGCTGGAAATATATCACCCCAACGAGTGGCCGTTGACAAGCCGTTTCGTGCCAACGCCAAATGCAGCCCAACCCGTTTGACAGCGGCTCAATTTCAATGAGGTGTTAGAAAAGCTCACACTGCGTCAAAAAAATTCCTCCATAACTTCCGCACCCACATGTAAAACCTTAAATTAAGAACATAGCATATTTGCAACGAATTTTTTTGGATTCCATTCTCACAAGAGGCTCCGCCACTCAGACCCAAAATCTTTTACTTCTACCACAATTCACAAATGCGTAAGAATGTATTCTTGCTCTTTCCGTTGAGAAAATTTACAGTTTCCCAAACTTAATTTTAAAAAATCAAAAACTCTTCAAAGATAGTACATAGAGGGCCCTACGCATGTTACCACAATTTATTTTGATTGATTGTTGAATTATGCTTTCGAGTGTAATCTAGCATAGGTAACGGCTGACAGTGTAACATGATGATGAAATGATGATATTTCAAGCAGATTCAAATGTTATTTAACATTAAACACTTACTAATATTAGTCTATTTACCTACTCAACTCATTCCTTTTTACTCTCACATTCTATAATGTACTTTCTCAGCTATTATCACGTACATAATTCCGCCACGTCGGCAGGAATTAGTTCGTTAGATCAGGAACTATTCTTTATCCCTGACTATATAAGTGTGTGTTCTAGAGTAGTTTCTGGAGTTCCTTCTTTTATCTTTTAATCTCCTCTACCAATAAAATCTTCCCGCAACTTTTTACCTAATATTCAGTTTAATAGCTTGTATGTTCAGGTTTTTCCGTTCTAGTAGGGACGGAGGCCTAACAGCGCGTAGCGCGCTTTACGTACCACCTCTGAAACGTTTTTGATTTGTTAAAAAAACAAGTTATAGAAAATGGAAACTTTTTTCAACGGATAGAGCTAGAGCACATTCTTAAGCTTAAGTAAAATGCAGTAAAGGCTTTTTGGTCGCAATGGGGGGGGAGGAACTCCTTGTCACTGGCATTTGTGCGCGTTGTGCTTGTGACCGTAACTGAAGCGGAAAATTATTTGCGGCTTCAAAGAAAATGGAATATGTGCCGGAAAAACTCGAATTTCTCACGATGGTCCAAAAAAGTTTTATAAGAGGCAACCATCATTCGAATTTGACCATTCAAAGGTAGGTGACAAGCTTATTGAAGAAAGGAAGCGACCAATTGAAAATGTGCATAATTGGAGTGAATTCGCTCTGGCAAATCCGAATATATAAAAAGTTTCGACATTTATTGCACGCATAAAAAAGCAAATAAGATAAAAGCATAAAAAAGCATATAAGATTGCGGAACAGAGAAGCACTATCGATTATTGAGCAATTCACCCCCCCCCCCAGTTTTGGACCTACCTTTATACGGTATGTCACCGCTTAATGCTGTACCGGATACGTTAACTGATCATCTTCTGTATCGCAAGTTCAATTATGGAATGTTACTAATATAATTAAAATTTAAATAATGAATTTGGCATTTTATCACTAATTGTATAGTCTAGCGGCCTGCCAAGAGATGAAACGAAACGCGCAGAATCGCGTTTTAACGATCGTGATCACACCTCTCTGCTTCTTTGCTCCTTAGGCCCCTGTGTTTCAGTGAGTAGTAAAGATCCCTGGAAACATGCAAGTCACGCCTCTGCGCCCCACTTTGAAACTATTGAGCTTAGATTAATTATGGCTCAATGAAACTATTGAGCTTAAATTAATTATGGCTCAATGAAACTATTGAGCTAAAAATAATTATGGCTCAATGAAACTACTGAACTAAAATTAATTACGGTTCAATGAAACTATTGAGCAAAAATTATTTCATTGAGCGAAAATTCAAAAACCTTTTGACACGGCGGGCGCTCCATAATGTTTAAGGTATCATTTTCAAATGGCAAATATTTAACCAATTATGCAAAAACATTTACTGATATCCCGGCTCCCCAGAAAACTCGGCCGTAAAAACCTAGACCCGCAAGAAAGTCCGGTGATAAACACCGGCTCTCAGCCACAATGTTTAAATTACCGGAATACCGGAATATCGGTTTATTTCATTTTAATGATTTGACTGCCCTCTTTTTGTAAACTGCCAAAAAAATTGTCCAGTGGATGTTTTAATAAGGGACTTGCGTCCTTAAATTAGCATTTTTAATTTTTTTTGAGTCCTTTTGCTATGACAATCGAGTTTGACAAGCGACAAACTATTTCTGATTATTATAAATAATAATCCGGTTTGTTTGAATGATCGGACCAAGCAAGAACCGCATTTCCCTTTAGTCTGCTGATTATTTGAATCAGTTTGTCACTTTGTATTTACGGTTAAGATTTCCAGAATACAAATTTTTCAATGCCATTTACTTTTTTACATTCAGACTGAAAACATCAACTGACCTTAGGGACGTAGCCACGAAATGACATAACGACATAATGTCAAATGACACGAGTTGTAGAGAGGGCATGTTAGGCAAACATAAAGCATACTATAATGACATAATAACATAAAGACACGATCATATGACGGGGTATGCTACGCCAGCATATAATATACCGTAATGACATAATGACACGATGACGTAAGAATTTGACAGGCTATGCTAGACTAGCATATATCATACCGTAATAACATAATGACACAGCGATAAGATCATTCGACAGGGTATGTTAAAGTCATGACATGCTGTGTAATTCTCCGCCTGGTTTTTTATAGGCCTTGTTTCATAATTTACTAAGCCTCAGTTTATTGCAGGTTCGTTGTGGGCTGACACGAAAATAATCAAGCATTTAAATGAATGTAAATGGTTATAACTTGGTGCGTTATGAACAATTTTGGCAATTCTTATTGTTCAGGATATTTTATTATTAGTGCCTACATGCAAAACCACGTTCTATTATTAGAGGTTTCGTATGAAATTAAAGAGGGTGTGGCAGAGTACGCGCACTACTAATAAAGCTTTTTTTATACCATTGTTTTGCTGCTCCAGGCTGCTTTTGCATGCACAGAGTGGTTTCGGAACTCGATGTTAAGCCTGAAATCAGAATTCGAGCTGCGAAATCGGATTGCCCAGTCGTTTTAAACTAGATCTGGAAACTACAGTCAGGTCAGCAGGAGTTTCGAATCGTCTGTTTCATTGGCTGTAACTGAACTTGACGGTGACTGATTGATTTTGTTGGACGAGAGTTAATCTGATTGAAATAATTTTCCGATTCCTCAGAAGGTGATTGGTACCACAGACAATCACATGCGGCTTCGGCGACTAGCAGCCGAGCTTCTTTTTGCGAAAGGTCAGACTGTCTGCTGGCTGTAGAATGGGAGAAGCATTCGCAGGCAATTTCCATCCAGTCATTACAATAGCCGGTCTCGCGCGCGATTTCATCTGGAACAACGGTGGAACACTTATTTTTATTATGTGGAAGTGTGATGTAGGTTGACTCCGGCCTTCATCATTGGCTACGGCCACTGATATTAGGCAATAATTCAAGGAGGATCGAATTGTATTTTGTAGACAACTCATTTGTTATAATGAAATAAAATGAATGTTTAATTTTGCTGACCGTGTTTTATGATTTCCGGCAGACTTGTTTGACGATAAACGATTGTGATTGTTGTGTTCAGTAATAAACATTGGTCTCGATCGAAGTAGTATACCTGAGATTTTTTTTAAATGCCTCGCGGGTTACTTACTGCAATCATAATTTATATATTGCATAGCGGCATCGTTCTACTTACCCATGAGAAAAAGTTTTGCATGCTGGTCTGAATCAGAAGAAATGCTGCACATCTGCGCACATGATAATAAGATATATATTATATATATGTAAGAAATATATTGAATAATAAAAGGAAGATAAGCTTGCTGCGCGCACAAAATTACGATAGCGCGAAGCGAAGTACTTAAGCATAAAGATAGCCCTTTAAAAACACTAGGCAGACTGAAAATACTATACAGTAAGTAGGTCAACAAATAAATATGTATGTGCAATAGATGTACGTAGTGAACATATGTAGATAAAAAACGAATGGTAAGGACGTGCTCTTCCTGTCTCAAGGCATTTGTAAACTATCTTTCCTTTTTTCACTTTTTAAGTTCGCTCATCGTTTTTTTAACTTTTCTGCTCTGGATGATTCCTGGGACGCATCGTTCAATGGGACGGAACTCTAATGGATATTGATGACCTTGAAAAAGTTCTTGGGATTCGGTCCCCAAAGACTTGGACTCGGACTTTTTAAGGATGAGCAATAAATGCACCTAACCTCTTCGACGAAGTGGTCCTGATAAAACTGTTGAAAGTGGACTTCCCAGTGTGCACAGGTAGGCACAAAATTCGATAAGACTCGCTACCTGTACGATGAACAAATAGCAGAACTTCCGTGTTATTTCAACGAGACCTTGATGCGTCTGCTCCCAATGATATTTGAAAAGATTTCTAAAGTATGCACAGAGTTTTCTGAGGACTGTAACCGAATTATTCTGGAGCTAGATTGCAACAATTTAGATGATGCAACATTCGTTTCCGCCAGGCAGTTCGAAGACTATTAAATCAATAATTTTTTCAAAAGGGTCCTGCCCCTAAACACCCAGCAGAAGTTATGTGTCGATGAATCGTTCAGTATCCGAGTTACACGCTGCCCCGTGAGCCTAAATGAATCTCCGAATTGCAGGTACACACAAGCCAAAGAGAATCGAAAGAGGTTTTCAAAATTTATCGTGCAAGTCTTTGTGAGTCATATTCACTGTCTTCCAGCAGTATTTTGTTTTGGTAGATTCCGCTTAATCCATCAAATCAAAAAAACATGCACAGAGCAAAAAAAAGAGATCATTTAAACAACCGAAAAACAGTAAACTCGAAAAGGTTGCATGCGTTCTTGTTAACCCGGCAAACCTACTGGAAAAAACCCCTTGAATATTGCAAACGATCTCGCAAAATTCGAATAAGTTCTTTCGAATTTGCAAATCACTGGCATCTCCGAACTAGACGGCAACGTTGTGATCTGTCGCATTCCCAGTGAGTGGAAGCGGAATATGCCTGAGATTGTTTTATATTTCAAATAGAATCGTTTTGAACTTATTGCTACGGAACCCGGTTTCTAGAGGTCGGCTATTTTTGCGCCCATTGGTTAAAACCATGCGCAAATAAGAATTGTCATTGCTGTGAGGGTTTTTGCAGTAATTTTCAGGGTTACGCGGTTGAGTTTGAGGAAGGAGAGCGGAACAAGTGGAAAGCATGCTTGAGCAATTTCACCAGCAAAGGGTGTTTTGACATTCATAAATAAATAATGAAAAACCAGAAACCTAGGGAAACCCAAAATATTCCTTCGACCAGGAAAGCTACTTTGACGACAACAATGTTAACGTTCCCAATATTGTTGTGACACAATATGAAAATGGAGTCGAGTTTCATTTTCCACCAGGCGGTCGACCAATGATAGTCAAGTATAATGCCACGAAGGCTATTTGCAACTGTCTTTCCAAAAAAAAGAAAAAAAATTATTTTTTCTGCCCTGAATTTTTGCGAATACGATGAACAGTTCATGCTATCCCATATGGTAAAAAACAATTTGAAAAATAATGTCATCGAGAACGATTGGAAATTTTTTAGTTTTGAGTATACCTTTGTTGGCATCACATTTTGTGATTTATCAAACTTTATCTCGGGGTCGCTAGCCAGTAGTGTTTTTTTAATATATTAATAGACATATTAAAATACCCCTATTTTGGGCTTTTTGAATTTTAATTAATGTATTAAAATATTATAATATATGTTTCTGTGAGGAGGATATTAAATTAAAAATTAATTAAAACATCAGCTGCCGGTAAGTTATTAATTTGAATATTAGAATTGCAGCCGTTTCAATATTAATATATTAAATGATTTGTCTTCATTTTAATATATTAAAACTGTCCCTAATATTTTAATTGACAAATGAAATTGATCCCCGTTCAATTCAAAAGTTCAGTTCAGTACAACACATGTCAGTGTATCTCATGAAACGTGAACTGGACACGTGATTGTTGTAGTCTGAATCCGCACGTGTGAGTTGAAGTAATTTGGTATGAGTATCTGTCAGACCATTGCTTGCGTTGATTGCTTGAAACCGCGTAGCACTCAAATGAATGTGAGTTTGACTTCAGATTTAGAGAAGTTCTTCACTTTCTTTTGGGGTCTTCGACAATTTATTAGCTTTTTATCATGGTTAATATTGGAGAAATTACTGTCAATCGAAAAAAACCGGCACCGGATGCTATTTTGATATCGGACGAAGAGGAAGGAGAATCTGGTACAGGCCATGCCACGACCAGCAATTCCAGGGAAAGTGCTCCATCGCCATGCCAGAACCCCGCCGCGAGTTGCACGAAGAAGCCCGCCGCATCGGGCAGGAAGGCCGAATCTTCTATCTGGGACTTCTCCTGTTTTGATGAGCAACTGAACAAGTCGTTCTGCCTGGAGGAATACTGCGGATTTTCTATCAGCGCCCGCAACACTGGCAACGCTGTTGCTCATCTCCGAACCAAAAATCACGCCCATCTCTGGGAGCGATTTTCCGCGAGGGAGGCGGCTCGGGTGAAGGAAAAGGAACAGAAGAAACCCAAGCCATCTCTGGTTCAACCAACGGTGCTGGAGGCTGCGAAAAACCCGTTTATGCCCATTGATAAAAGGTAAGGTGAACATGCTTGCGATCAGTTGACTGATTGATGACATTTCATGCTCAAGCTATCGATCGGTCGATTGAGTGATTGAATATTTAGATTGATCATAAACCGCAATGTCGCCATCGCGTTTGTTTACCTGATTGGCTAATTGCTACATTTTTTCATAGCCGCTCCTGGATGTAAATAAATTTAAATTTTTTTTTAAAGAACGTGTGTTTGTTGTTTTTATTTGTTTTATATAGATACAAGGAGATTATCGCAGCAGTTGCCCTCTGCGTGGCGTCCAGTGGAATGGCGTTGAATGTCGTACGGCAGCCAGACTTCCACAATTTAATGCGAACCCTCAACCCGAGGACCCCGTTGCCCGGATACACTGCCGTTGCATCGCAGATCAAAATCATCCACAGCAAGCTGGCCAATGCCATGACGGAGAAACTGTTTAATGCGCGACGGGTATCGTTTACAACAGGTGAGCCGTCGATTGATTTATTGACAAAATCTCATGGCTTTGGATTGATTTGATTTTTTAATTAGATAGTGATACGATCCTTTATTTCATTAATTGATTGAACGGCCAAAATCAAAAGTACTTTGCTTAACGTTAGATAATAATATTCATCCCGGCTTTTTTGTTCTCACTTTCAGATGTGTGGACGAAACGGGGCATGACGGCGTCGTTTTTGGGACTGACTGATCGGTTCAGCCCGAAGGACGTCAAGCAGCCAACGCAAAAGATTGCTGTTGCCTGTCGCCAATTTCCCAGTCCGCACACAGCCGAGGCAGTGTACAGTCTCGTTCAAACTACTATGACCGAATTCGCCATTCCTCGAGAACGGGTTTCCGCCTTTGTGATAAACAATGGATCCAACATGGTAGGTGTAGTTTAAAAATCAATCCGAAGAACAATATGAAATGAAAAACTAAATCAAGCTATACATTTAAGTAACCAAACTAGTATAACATTTAATTCATTTGATTTTAATTGATTTTAATTTTTAGCAGTGAACAACTGAAATAATAAGTAAATTTAAAGTCGACCGACATAGCTATTCAAAAACAAGAATTCGAATTTTGTTTATTAATATATAAATAAAACTCATTTAATTACCTCTATATTTCAAAACCTTGTGTACTGGTGGTTGACTAGTTTTAATTTCTGTCGTTGTCAGGTGTGTGCTTTCAAAAATTACGTCGAGTCGCCGAAGAACTTGTTCGACTATTTCAATCACGAGGACGCGCTGAAGCAACTGGAATCGGAGATTGGGGAGGCGTTCATGGCGGACGGTTATGAAGCTATTGACGAGGACGACCATGAGATCATTCGTGAGCTGGCGGAATTTGAGCAGTTTGAGCGGCCCATGGATCTTCATTTCACGAACTACAAGCGGCACGCTTGCCTGATTCATCTTCTCCAGTGCACGGTGAGAATAGTCGAGAAACCGTCAGCCCTTCAGCCTGTCCTGAACAAGGCCAGAAAGCTTGTCACGACGTTCAACATGTCCGCTGCCGCCACCGAAGAGCTTCTCAAACAGGGCGGCATCAAGCTTGTGTCGGACGTTAAGACACGATGGAACCCGACCTTGTTAATGCTGAAACGACTCATCAAGCTAAAGAAGCCGGTCGATCTCATCGTAATCAGTAAAGAAATGAAAGGCGGACTTACGGTGGACGAATGGAAAATCCTCTCTGCTGTTACTCATCTGCTGGACATCTTTGATCAGGTCTGATTTCGTCTTGTCTCCGATTATGTCATTCGATTCATTCCGTTCGTCTGTTTCGCTGTGTCTGTCTGTCTGTCTGTCTGTCTGTCTGTCTGTCTGTCTGTCTGTCTGTCTGTCTGTCTGTTTGTCTGTCTGTCTGTCTGTTTGTCTGTCTGTCTGTCTGTCTGTTTGTCTGTCTGTTTGTCGGTCTCTCAATCCGTCTGTCATGTTTTCATGTCTATATGACTGTCCGTATTTGTCTTATCTATGTGTGTGTCAGTCAGTCCGCTGTCTGCCTGCCTCCCATCATGTTTCTTTGTCTATTTTTTTAAATCGTGACAAGCTTCTTTTTTTTAAGGTGACTAGAAGCTGGAGTGGTGACGATGAATCGACACTCCATAAGGTCTGCCCTCAGCTGAAACGGATTTTCCATCATCTTCGCGATTTGAAGGACCCAGCCAAAAAGCTCGACTTGGAAAAGGAGAGTGATGCTGTTACGCTGTCAGCTCTGCTGAACCAGATGGCGTGGGACATGGAGGAAGACCTCCAAACTCGGTTTGGCTACATCATCGACAATCGCCATCCTAATTACGATCCCATCTACATTGCTGCTGTCTTATTGCATCCGTCACTCAGGCAAGGATTGTCGGCGTCGGACCTGATTGACGGTCGAAAGGGCCTTCTGCACTACCATTCCCTGTGGAATAAGCCTGTAGGAGTCCCGTTTTCCGAAGACGCTGTTCTGGCAGCCTCACAAGAGCCGGCCCCCAAGTAGCGCAAATCGTCGTCCCAATTTGGATCCTTTATTGCGGCAATCCCTGAGACTGCGCCAACCGACCGTTCTATCCCAGTTCTCAAGTCGGCGTTGGACTTCGAGATCGATCTGTATATGGCCAACTCGATTTTCGCAGATGATTTCGGGTACGACGATGATCCTGCCAATTTCTGGCGGGGTAATGTGGGATTCTTTCCTTTGCTTTCACCTCTGGCGCTGGACATTCTGGCAATCCCCGCTTCGTCTGCACCATCCGAGAGGCTCTTCTCTACAGCCGGTTTTGATACCGCCGGTCGCCGCAATCGCCTCACGGGTCTTAACCTGGAGCGCCACGTTTTGATTCAGAAGAATCGGTCTCTTCTCAATGGTGTCTCACTCATTTAGTGGCCAACGATTGAAGCCTCTGAAAGTAATTACGTGTCTGTTCCTTTTCTGGCCTAAGATGGTCCTTGCGAGATTATAAATTCTGTGTTTTCGGTACAAATTCAGTACTGACTACTGTACATTTTACGTACAAATTCTTCTCTCTTCTGGTAGCTTATTAAGCTTTGCGAAAATCAGTACGCGGTGCCGTATCAATGGTTTCTCTTAATCTTCAGTTCCGCTGGCTAGCTGGCTAAAAATCCTATACGATGAACATTTTTATATCCTTGAAAATATTAATATATTTTAGTATAAAATCTTGAAGAATTTTAATTCCATTAATATATTATAATACAGCGCCCCGAAAATGTCGTATTAAATTAGAAAGTAATTAAAATTATTTCTTGGGCCAAATTACTAGTAATATATTTTAATTGAGTGGAAAAGAGGTATTAAAAAAACACTACTAGCCAGTATACCAAAAAACGTGGTCTAGATCCTCTTTTTGTGAAGCAGAGCGATTTTGTTCATTGGTGCAATAGATCTGAAGACTTTGACAAATCTATACCTTTATCTGGCATCAATCAGTTTTTGATCAAGAAACGGCAAAGTAAAAAAAAGTAGAATTTATCGTTTGGCACGCAAAGAAAAAAAAGAAAAATCAGCTGAATTTTAGGGAGGAGCTTGTCAACTATTGTTCTAATGACGTAACGATCCTGCGCCTTTGTACTATTAAGTTTTGTGAAAATTTGATTGATTTGATAATATTTCCAACATCGGCCTTTTTCGTGGACCAGAATAGCGTCAGGTTGTCGTCGTTTTTCAAACACGTATCTTTTGCGTTCTGTGGAAATGGGTAGCATTTTGGCCAACGAATACCAACCGAATCGAAAGACCATTGTTGAAGTGACCAAATATTTTGATTACTTAAACAGTTAAGGTCGTGAAATTGTTTATAGACGGGTAGGGAAGGAGGAGCAGGTTAATTAATATGTGTATAAGCAGCGCACCAACACAGTTTTCGAATACAATGGCTGCAGCTTCCATGGCCATTTCACTGGGTTCCTCCCAGACGATTTTGTGTCTTTTAGAAATCTGAATGGCAAAGGCTTTTGAGAAAACTAGTACCGGTATCAGACAACTCGTCCAACTGAAAGATGCATTCAAAGTTTGATGGGTTAACGCTTCAATTTAATATTTCAAATGCGAAAAAAAATGAAATAGTTTATCATCTGGACATTCAGTCTCTGTATCCGAACGTGTGTAAGGAGGAGATGGTCCTGGGGCACCCAAAGATCATCCTATCAGGTTTTTAAAACGTCAGCCTCTACCCTGTTTCGTGAAATGCAAAATACTTGCTCCACACCAGGACTTTTTTCCAATTCTACCATTGACAATCAATGATAAGCTAGTCTTTTTTGTTTGCAAGAATTGCGCGCTGGAAGATATTCGGGAGTACTGTTTCAATTCGGATGAGCAGCATGCGCTCAGTGGTACATTCTGTATTCCAAAGCTAAGTTATGCTTTTCAGTCTGGTAAATAAATCTTTGAAGTGGAAAATTTTGGCATTTAGAACAGACGCGTGTCTGATTGTTTGCTGAAAATATCAATTTGGTATTAGAAAAGAAGGCAGAGGCATCAGATTGGCCGGCATGATGCAAGAACGACAAAGACAGCGCCGCATACGTCAAAAATGTTTGTGACACAGAGGGTATCACCTTGGATGTCACGAAATTATAGAAATTATAGATCGGCGAGCGTTTGCCAAGCTGATGTTTGTAAGCTTCTGGATTCAATTTGGGCTCAGAAACAATTTCACAACAATGGATTTCATTCACAATTTGAGGTAGTAGCAGGACCTGCTGAATTCAGAAGGATAGAAGTTCATCACGTGCATCTGGTAACAAAGGACTGTTATTGGTGACTTATTTGGCGGCAGAGGGTTACAACGAAGTCACCCAACAAGCGATCTAGCGATTGCTGCGGCAGTAACTTCCGACGCTCGTTTACGTTAGATGTTTCTCTTATACAAATTGGATATTCGGACCTTGTAGTTCGGCACTTATTCGGCCCATTTTGGGAAAAAAGAGGGTGATTGAGAACCAAAGGTGGGGGATTGTTTGAGACAGTTGGCCTCCCAGTTGCAATCCAATGATTTAATCACAAAATTCGTTTCATCAGGTGCCAAGTCATATGCGTACAAATTGATTTGGGAAAGATTAAAATGAAGTGCAAGGCTATCAGTCCTAAAACTGTCAATAATAAAAATTGTTGCTTCGATAATGTTAAAGATTTTTTTTAAATCGGTTAGTCTCGATTTTAACACGTTCTGCGCCATTCTGAACGGCGAAAAAGTTGTAATCATGCATCCAAGCACATTCAAGCGCATCGAAAAAACCCAATCAATCGAATGTGTCACAACAACGAGAAAAATTTATAAATGCACTGCAGAGACACTACGCAAGAAGGGGTTGATTGTTCGTTACACAATAGTCCAAATTTTATTTCACATATGATTCTTTCATGGCTATCTTTCTGAATAATAAGGATGAAAAATTTTACGAGAAAGGTCATGCAATATTCACTCACAGAGTCGTTGATGATGCCGCTATTAACCAACGGGAAAACAGTCAAACAGCTCTCAAATGAGTAGTCACAAATAAGGAACCCTCTCCTAATCTCAACTCCGAAGATGGCAGTCTCAGCTCTCCGTGCACCTAAACACGCGCAATTAGATCAACCAATCAACTAATTAATTACAGGAAACATAAACTCAGACGCACTTTTGATCACTACACAAACACATCGTACGCTTCACCTCCGTCAAGCGGAAGAGAATAGAATGATAAAAACTCAGTAAACCTGTTGCGGCCGCACGCCGTCAAACAAGAAAAACAAAGGGCGTAACATAAAAGGATTACTCAACCACTGGTGCCCTTCAAACGAACGGCAATACGGTAATTTGGGCACGCATACGCGCAAAGCGCTGACTAACAAGTGTAATAGGAGTACGAAACACCGTACACGTGGATCCTAACAGGGATTTGAACATGGTACCCCAGTTTACAGATACTGCTGCTCTGCTGAAATAAACAGGCTGAGCACAATGGTGTCCAAAAAGTTACCGAAAAGCCTCTGTGGAGGACCGGAACTATTTGCACTGTTTTTCATTCTACAAAAAGTAAATAAAAATCAACTACCCCATTGAAAGGATCTCTTCGAAAAGGTAAAACTGCCGACACAGGAAACAGCAGAAAACAACTCCGCAACTTCCGCTGGCCAATGCCCGCAACAAAGGAAAGAGAAAAAGAAAATCAATCATCTATTACAAAAGGAATGATAAAA
Organism: Hypsibius dujardini; assembly: GCA_001579985.1. Taxonomy (NCBI): domain Eukaryota; kingdom Metazoa; phylum Tardigrada; class Eutardigrada; order Parachela; family Hypsibiidae; genus Hypsibius; species Hypsibius dujardini. The sequence continues at coordinate 10,890 of LRSR01006160.1, read as the reverse complement.
AAAAGACTGACGTCAATCCACCAGATTATCCAGATCTTTGGGCTCACCGACACGCCCAAAACACATAAAATATATCTTATTAGAAGACCGGGAGGGCACGGACCTTATCACAATGGCCAGTCACTGCGCTAGGGTCTTGAAAAGAAACGCGTCCTGACAACCATATCCACCCGAGAATCATCCGTAACGTCGAAAATCCTGTAGCTCCACAAACAGTGAACAAAAAACAGGCTGCCCATAATCATTTCGCCTTCTGAGAAGTCTCGTATCACGCTAACTCATCTGTTGAATAGAAGCTGTCAAACTGCTCGGGTCTTCTCCAACTCTTTTCACACAATATACACACCAAATATTTCAAATATCATATTTTTGTAATTTCTCAAACTCCTCTCGAACTATTTACCGTCCAAAAGTCACACTTATAAATCCAAAAGAATCCTCTGTAAATGCTATCGTAAAATCGCTAACTCAACAATCAACCATCCGTAATGGAAAACTCAGCTGTCGCAAAGCTTCACGAACAGGTTACTAATAAAACATCGCACACAAATATTAGCTAGACCGTTCGAATACAATAACAACGCTAAAAATGTTCACTTTGAATTGAGCAAAGTGATTGTATCGGCAGTTTTGCTCAATTCAAAATGAAAATGGTTAGCGTTGTTACTGTATTCGAACGGTCTAGCTAATATTTGTGTGCGATCACTCTCAACAAGATCACACCAAAAAGGTATAACACTGAGACCAATCCTGACAAACTGAGATAAATCGATCGAAGCTGCACAATATCACAAAAGCAAGAGAATAAAAGGGAACACCATTCACAACACCCGCCGCTCTCCAACGAGATTAGTTCGGTTGCGCAAGCAAAAGTCAACTCAACTTGCGCAGTGCTTTCACTGTCCTCACTTTTTCAAGAATCGAACATTAAAAATTCTCCAACATCCCCATCAAGTCCTGCTACTGCACACAATCGGGTTGCACCAACCACTGGACCTGGCATCCGAGCGGCACGGTTCCAACTAGAAGTACGCAACTGATTAGGCCGATTGCGCTTCCGTCGACCATTCTTAAATTGCGGCAGCTGCTGCTGCTGGTTATTTTAACTGTCTGAAGAGGTTGCGCACTGTTCAGCCGCGAGCTAGCACCTCAATACTGCCACGGCGGGCGACCCGCTGCAGCTTCGTTATCCGATTCAGGTCTAGTCAAGCCATCATTGCCACGGAAACTCTCACGTGTCGGAATTTTATCAGCGCTAGAATCACGCGAAATCTCACGCTTCCCATACTGATTACCGACTGATTACTGTTACCAGTTGGGTAAACCTGTTGCGATTGACTTGGCCATTTCCCAAACTGGTACTTGGTGTCAAAATTGGATTTGGTGTTAAAACGGGATCAGATTCCACAAAACCTCTCAAGTTCTGCTGTCTAGTACAATCAATTGCTGCTGCGATACTAGTTTTCAAGTTCGAATAACTCGCTGCATCGCTTCATCATTCTGCCGAGCCACTTCTGGGGTAATCGGTGAGATTACGACCACAACAATTCGCTGCGTCTGGCGCTGACCAGCATAGGCAGATCTGTCGTACCAACCAGATCTGTCGAACTGGTATCCATTTGTTCTACTGCTGCTCCTTCTGTTGAAGGCTGATAACCTCCGCGATTAGTTAAAATTTGATTCGTGGCATCAGGTCTCCGAAAACTTAAACGGCCACTCTGAGTGTCATCCTTCGCGAAATATGAATTCAACCTTATCTGTTTATCAAAGGATGTACATTTTTTTTATTCAACGCCGAATAGTTAATGTACGAAAATTTCAACACCGACCTCCGTCTCTTCGGTTGATGAGCGGGGCTGGAAAATAAACAATGTACCAGACGTTAGTGGAAGAATAGAGGAAGTATTCAATGGATTGAAAACATCTTTCAATTTAACTGTATTTTTGTGGGTTGCGCTTTAAGCATTCTCATCCCATGTAAAATTTGTAGACCAAGTCGAATTATGGCGGCCTTTTGTCCGAGACATCGCAAACCAAACAAAAATTACCCCGACACAAGAACCATCTGCAGTGTTGGAAAATTAGCACCAAGGGTCCAGCTTCCAGCTTTGGAGAACGACAAACGGAGCCAGACCAAACCGGGATAGGTGTCTCTAACAGATATGGAGGTGAATGATATGACGACATAGCACCCATACTGGCTGAACATCATCACTGAATTGAACTAGAAAAAATATCCATTGCTTAAGTGCTAACTACACTAACTCCTTGGGTTCCAATTGCATCAGCGGAGACGGCGCAAAGCCAGTTATCCACATTCTGTTCCAAATCAATTTAACAGGCAGCTGTACTTATACTTTCTCACCGCCCCCATTCGTCCTGAGGGGAAACAACACATGGAAGCCAATCACAGGGAGGACCTGAGCGGATCGGTAAGTAGTAAGAAGTAAGTAGTCGGAAGAAGTAACTATAACGCCACTGATAATTTTTAATGAGTCAAAGCCTCACAGTAACAGAACTCCTTAGAAGGCAGAAGTGGATCAGTTGTTGGACAGCTTGAAAAAAGTGCAACGGAAACACAAGAACTATCGCAAAGAAATGGCGGACTGGTTCTACTCTGCAGCGAAGTTTCAATACAAGCCCGGTGGAGGAGATACTGCCCTTCAGAGAACTAGTCAGTGGATCGTTCGACCGAATTGAGAGCAAAATACCGTCGAATCAGCGGATAAACCGGTTTAAATTGCTACATAGCAGAACAGCGGTGACAAATTAGCAACTGCGTAAAATACTAAGCCCCCTTGGGAATCCCAAAGCACTTTGAGACATTGGGATAACTATATATATTCGGATTGTTCGAGCAAATGTGCTCGTTCGAATTTTTTTGCGGACCAATCAGATCACCACGCCGCTGCAGTCGGCAGGACCTTACCTCACCACCCAATAAGAAGCCGCAGTAAACCAGCACGCGAGGACGTTAGTTTTCTGGCGGAGGACAATTGTTGGACCACGCCCAACATGTCTTCATATTTAATTATTATGGCTTTTTAACTCACAAGTACCTTTTTTACTTGGTAAATCTATCTACCCTATTAACCCTACATTGCTGCGGAGCTAATTACTTGGATTTATTTCTGATGTGTGTGTGGTATTTACTATCATTTTTATAATTAACACTTTTCTTCATAATCATGTGTTTTAAAAGTTCTAGAAAAAGTTGTACTTCTTCTTTCTTTTCTTCCAGTTTACTTCTTTGCCTATCACTATTTTCAGTCTAATAAACTTGTCAACAACCCAAATCCCGGTTGGTAGACCTAACAAGACCGTAAATTTGTTTTGAAGAGTCCGTCAATTTATCAGACAATCCGTCAATTTTCCGAACAGATCGTTGATCTTCAATACATCTCGCCAGCCTTCCGGACGGCCCAATAACTTTCCGGACAGTTCGTCAACCCTACGGTCAGTTCTTCAAAATGTTCTGGACAGTACAATGTCTTGCGAATAGTCCATCTACTTTCCGGATTGACCGTCCACCTTCCGGACGGTTCGTCAAACTTGTGGGCAGATGGTTAATTTCCGGACAGACCGTAATCATTATGCACAACTTTTCAAACATGCTATCAATCTTCCGAATAATCTGTTAAGTGTGGACAATCCGTCTACCGTGTAATCAGTTTAGGTGGTACTCAAGTGAAAATTAATTTAGGTTTCAGAGATTACCCGAGAACCTTCGCTAATAACCCAAACAATTTCAAAAACCTACTTTTATGCTACCAAGGGCTGTCTGCATTCGGCCAGTTTTGGGACAAGACATTTGGCGCGTGAGCCATTGTTCTATATACTTATTTATGCTTACATACTTATACTTATACTTATACTTATACTTATTCATATACTTATACATATACTTGTGCTTACGTGTATAGGTATAATCATATATCTTTATGCATTGCTTTCAACTGCCCGCGAATTGGAAAGTCTTCCTGATTGATGATTGACTCTGCATGAGACCAATGATTCCGCCCAAAGTTGCCACTGCAACTTCCAAAAACTAACAAATGTACGGCACACAAGAACTTTTTCACGGTTTGTTAGGCAACCTAAACAACATCGACAAAAAAAACAATATTCGGAAAAATCAAAGCACAAGTACAGGTTTGGCTGCGCTGCAGGTTGAAATTCAAGCTGTAGTTGCATGTCCCTCTTGAGATTCTGCATTCCGATGGAAAAATCAACCGAAAAGCTTAGAAAACTTGATGATCTCTGGCCACAGTCTTGGTTGTTGAGGCGGTTCACTAGCGTTTGACTGAATGAACTTTTTGGCCGGACGAGCTCCGAGATTTTTGTTGCAAAAAAATTGAATCGACTCGTCAAGTGATAATTTCTTTACTGAAGATTTTGCCATTGCTTCGAACAGACTGCTCAAACCTGATATATGTGGAAGAGTAAACCACGAACAATCCAAAATAAATTATCCCCCTGTCCAACAGTCGCATTGTTTTTTTATATATGAACAGGCATGTAGAAAAAAATCAGAGATTTTGATTCAAATTCACTCATTAGGATCTGCAAAAACGAACAATCGAGAACTTTTAAAATAAAATATTTTCAAAAATTTTACATTTTTTAGAAATGATCACCCACCATGCATAAGTTGGCAAGGATAACATCACACCGGATAAACTAAAAAATTTTGGAAATATTGAGTATCTTATGAATTTTGCCGATGGCTGTAACATCTCACGAGAGGTTTTACAGCTTGCCCGCAAATTTACCGCGAGCTACACGTTTCAGAATAGGGAGGTGATTGCTCACTCTGTCAGCCTGTGTGGTCTAATTGTTTTATACCGCAAGCAAGGCTCACAGGACCATTTGGATCTTGGACTGAAAAGTTCTCCCTTTTCATTTTAAATCACCAATCATCGGCAACGGGATTTTGTTTCAAAGGACGCATAAAGTTATGGAACGCGCTGTCTAGTTGAAGGCTAAAATTCTTGAACCCAGTGGCCACCATGAACGGCTTAAGCACCTCAACGTTTCAATATGATTGTAATTGAGGCGCAGTTGGTCCACCTGTCGGCGCAGCAGCCCATCTAATCACGTGGAAGAAAGAAGTCAGATCAAGTATAAGATCGGAACTATGTTTCGAATTCTGTTTTTGATTTCACAACGTGCGGTACGATTGAAATGGTCGAACCAAAAAACACACTTGGAACATGGAAGATTTCATTCCGATAATTGATCACAAAATGTGATTACCTACGGATAACTCGTGACTCATTTATGCTTTGAGATAGCTTTGTTTTAGAGGATAAAGTAAGGCCTTATTCTGTGAAAAATCAGTGCCAAAACTCCAATGCTGTTTTGGCATGTTAAGTGACCTGCCGCAAAGGCTGTTTTCCAGCCTGTAATATTGCCGCTTGTCTTTCCAAAACTCAAGGCTGTTTATAGCAATGATTTTCAGGAACTTCCCTCGAAATCCATCCAATCACGAGTCGTTTAACATATCGGTTTACGAATGACGTTGCAGGCTGATGGGCAAATGAAAAATTTTCTTGGTATTTTTGGTAATGACTGTAATGAACATTACTTGCACCAGCGTAACTGCTAAGTTGAAACTAGAAGATTTCTGGACGCAATAAGACATAATCTCGTTTTTCGTTTCGCATGAGACTGTCGTGGACGTAATTTGTGCTGCTGCCATTCATGCTGATATCGTTGGCGTTTTGTTACGGTGTTTTGCTCTTAATTTTCTGCAAGTAGAAATAACAAGAACTGATTATAGTCAAATAATTTTTTTTTGCAAACCAAAATTTAGTTACTATAGGTTTTTAGTTTAATTTATTTTAGTAACTAAGATTTTTACTCTAGCCTTAGTCGAATTAGTTAGTCAAATTATAGTTTTATTAGCCCATCAGTTTAATTTTAATTTATTGAACGTTTTAGTTTAGTTTGTATAAGAACCCAAAAGACGAAAACTAAACAGTTACGAAAAAAGTTTAAGTTTAATTGCTATGATTAAGTTTTGCTAACCTGATTTGTAAATTTTGTTACTAAGCGACAACGTAAAAAGCTCTAGTGAAAATCAATTGTATTATCTATGAATTTAGGGATGACAACAATAAACTGCTAAACATAAATTAAACTAAAACTAAACCAACGTTTTTAGTAACTCTTTTTAGGGTTTAGTTTTCTTTATTCAACTGAAAACTAAACTAAAAGCCTTAGTGACTTACGATTTAACATGGGCTAACTTAAAAACTAAAATTACTCAATTAATTTTGATTAAATCTAGGCTATTGGTTTTACCAGCTAAAAATATAAAGTAAAAACTTAAAGCAACTAAAATTAAATTAATAAGAAAAACTTATTACTCAATTACTTTTAGTTTTTTGCATTTTAACCTGTGATGATTTCTTGAGATACAGCTGTTCAAGTGTTTCTCCAGCTCCAGCTTTGTACGCTCTGATAAAATGAAAAACAACAAGATTTAAACATGGTTTTCTCGCGTAAAAGCCAACGTGGAACAGTAGAATCTCACCGTTATCCAACCGTAGTATTAGGCACAGTTAGAACAATCTTTTCCATTTTGCATCGCACGTCATCATCTCCTGAACTGTCACTCCAGGATCAACACACAGGGAACTGTTTGGAACTACACTAACTTTGGGTACCGGATTACTGTACCAGTATACAATAGAAGCCATTGCGCGTAGATTTTAGTACCAAAATGGGAAAAAACGCAAAAAGATTTTGAAATTGATGCGAATACAAGAAGTACTTTCAAAATTCAACTGACAACAACGAGAACTCGGATATCTTTAGCTGCTTAGATGGTGAGGAAAAATGGAAGAGTGAAGGTTTATTACACTACATCGCATTTATAGGGACTTTCAAAATCCATTCCAAGCTGTCTTTTCAAGCAAATCTCAGGGAGCTTTCGCCCTTCTCGGAACGCTCTTTCGCTAGTTGAGAAAATGTAAGCAATCGCACTGCGAGTCACGCATGCTATATCGTGACTTAATTATTGCCTTCTTTGGCACACAAACATTTAAGCATGACAAAATGTGCCTGAAATACAACGTGGATTTCTTAGAAAAAAGTCCCTCGGTTTAATATAGCTTCAGTGTGCCTGAAACAGGGCAACTTTCAAGTCTACATTTGAGCGCTGGCTAAAATATTGTGTTCCATTTATTCGTAGGGTTATGATGAGCTCATGCATACGCTGACAAATAAGCAGAAGAATCGTCAAGCCACTCAGAAACACGGGCACCACCCACGTTAGGAATACTGCGGCGTACGCACCGACGTCAAAATCTCCGCGTAAAAGCCGTAACCGCAGCCGTTGTTCGATTTTTTTACGCCTATAAACAACGTCCGGTTAGCCCAGAAGGGCCATGCGGCGTAAGGCTGAAGCTTGAACTCTAGTTGGGGGGTACTCGCTTGCCACAGCATTATCATCTTGCAACAGGGCCTGTATTAAGGTCAGCAGGGCGAGGTGCCGGGCCAGCTGACAAAGCCACATCTTCACCGCGAGTATGGTGTTGTACAGATTAACCGCCATTCCAACCCGGTAGTCGCGCAAGCGAGATTGCAACACCTGAAAACAGGATTGAAAGTGTTAAACGAAACTAAAAATACACCAGCATGAAGTTAATTACCTTCGTCAAATTCCGATCGCTAAATTTTTTTTCTTTGAATAATATATGTCGCTGACATAGTTTTAGAAAATTTGTCTTGCGCCTGCTCGTCCGGGAATAAATTGCAAAGCTGGGAAATGGCTAAGGGATTCCTTTCTCAGTCATGAGAATTTTTCAAATTCGCTTCCTATTGAGTTTTTTGATGCTACATGCCCCAGACTTTGATTTTGAATCGAATGGCATAAGCAGAATTGTTCTCAGGTATAAGGAGCGGAGTTATGACGAACGACGACAGTACTCTGCCATTTCTAACCATGTGCATGTGTGATTCTAGACTTCTCGCTAATTTAAAATTTGCTCTTTGCAAGATATGTATTTCTGTTACAATATATAAATGTCCTAGTCGAATTTGATAAACTGAAAAAGATGACGAAGATGAGGTGTTATCATGGAATGCATTTAGGTAGAAAAAAGATGTGGGTAATCGACTATTTTCGAACAGCCTGGCATTTCATGTTTTCATCACGCCATTGAGTACGATGAACTAAAAACCTGAGTGTTAGAATTGTTGAGATCATTAAATGACTACTATAGAAGCCTTTGGCAGTTTCGGCTTCTTCATTTTCATTTCTGCATGAGATGGTTGTAGTACAAGTATTCCCTCAAAAAATAAGTTCGCACTCGGTCAACTAGACATTTTTAGTAACTAATATTTAACTCATTTGAAAATTTCATTCATTGAATGATTTTGTTTTTGCCGTTCATAGCCCTACCTGGATGCAGCCGTGCGTGGGGTGCCACGTGGGAGAAAGGACGCTAGGCTGTCTAGGAAGCTCAGCGCGACGCTCAGCCCCACATTTCACGGACCTAGAAGTCCGTTGAAAATTACTACTTTACACACCCGCAGCCGCAGCCACTGGTGATGACGTTCTGCCGGGGATTCGGCCACCTCAAACAGTCACCTGCAGCCCGCAGGCAAAAAGTCTTGCGGATCCGAGTTCAAACCACTATCTAACTGTAGGTTTGACTAGTTTACGACAATGTGTTTCACTCAACTGATAGAGCGTGATGGCTTTCATTTAATCAATAAAAATTATAAGTGGAAATCATAAAGTACTAGCATAGAAGCAACGGAACAACGTGCACGTAAGCCTTGCCAATTACTCAACTTTCAATTACTAAAGGAATATGAAGGCACATCGCATTCACGATCACCATGTTTTCTCCCCACTCCGAAACTGATACGTTCCTGCGGGTCTGGCCCGGGACCGACCCGCGTGTGCGGGTTCATATTTCGCACAAATAACCTTCGTACTATATCGCACTGTCCGTAATAAAAGTAGATATAACCTTGTGTTCTGAAACTTTTTCTCATCAATTTCACACCCACTCTCCAGCTTTAGCTTATTTCAGTTCGTTTGATTCGATTACTGTACGTTGGCTTGTCAGACTTGGGGAATCTGTGATTTCAACAAACCCACTTACGTTTTGGTTACCTTACGGGGCAGTCGCCGCATTTAAGACGGCGTTTTTGGGCTCCTTTTCTAATCGTCAAATTCATGATTCTGTAGAAGAGACTTCCCTTTTACTATCGTAATGTAGTTAGACAAGTGATTTAGCTATCTATTTGTTACATACAATTTCAAAAAATTAATCGAGGGCGTCACATTTCAGGGGGCGTTGCCAAAAATTCAAAAAGGGACAAAATAATTCCGGGACCCAAATTATGCGTGTCTTTACGGTAAATGATTATTTGAGTCCAATCAATGCACTGAACGCTCTGCCCAAAAAAATTAGTATAAAATTAGCTTTGTTGGTTTGGTAAAAATTCGTTTTTGTGCTTTTTCTAACCTCCCGAATTCGAATATAGAAAAAACCGCACAAACTAATTTTATTCCAATGTTTTTGGGTGGAGCGTTTAATATCTTCAATCCATTAAAACAGTCATTTACCACGAAGACATACTCAAATTAATTAAATTATTAATCCGGGTCCCGGAATTAATTTGTTCGTTTTTAAATTTTCATCCCCGCCCTCTGAATGTATCGTCATCGTCTGCCTTTTTAAATTTTGATTTTGCCAAACACTACCTAAACCACTTGTCTAATTGCAGTATGATTGAGAAAGCGAAGGCTATTCTGGGGAACCATGAATTTCACGATCAGACAAGAAGCCCAAAAACGCTGTATCAATGCAGCGGCTTCCCCTTAATTCTTCAGTAAGACAAATGGAAGACAGAGAATAATTTACCCAGCGCTCTCGCATGCGATTTAGTCAATCAGTTGCTATGAATTAAGCGACAATTTAAATGCAGTTGGGGCACCAGTATGAGGTAAGGGCAATGGAATGGGCCACTTGTTTTTCCCGTACCCTGGAATGGGCCACCCTGGAATCACAACTTCCACCCAATTTTTGGCTTTCACTAATGTTCTAAGTGACAGAGAATAATCGATAATCCGGTGGAACGCGTATCAGATATGAAAAACAATTGTGGGAACATGTTTAAAAAAGAGAAATAAAAAGCTCCATTGGACGATGGGAGAAAGTCCACTGTAGAGGTCGCTGACTACGCAGTGACTTGACTGTTTTTGATTAATTTGCGACAGAGCGCCCCCTGCCGCCCGATGGCCCATTCCAGGGTACGGGAAAAGTCAAGTGGCCCATTCCAGTGCCCTTACCTCATACTCGACCATATTTGTCGTCGTCAGAACATGACAAAAACGCCATTTGAGCAACACCTCATGACCTGGACCCTTTGCACTTACCGGCAGCTTCTCGCCTGTTTAAATTTTCACGGGGTTGTAGCAGCTTTGTGCGTATAGAGTTGCGAGCAGCTAAAAGCACCGTTTTGTCGGGTTTTGGTGCGGTTATTATTTCGGTTCTGAATTATGTCAGTACTGAGCGGACCTATGAACAAGGCGCGTTTTTTAGCGTTTTGTGAACAGCGTCACGATCCGACTTTCAGTTCTCACCTGAAACCTTGTGAAACATGCGAGGCTTCCATTTATTCATCACAACCCTTCGCAGCCTAATAGCATTTTTTTATTTGTACCAGTTCTTAGTTGGAGGCGAATGCCTATCCTTACCGCGGCGCCGGGTGAACATCGTCTCGCCCGGCTTCTTCAACTGGCCGCAGACGACTTCACTATCCCATATCGCGCCTGCCGTGGAGACCGGTTTGGCTGCGGTGCGTGGGAGATATCCCCACATCAACTGGACGGCGGAGTTTTTGCTCAGTGACCACTTCAAAAAT
>LRSR01006158.1:0-15212 GCA_001579985.1 Hypsibius dujardini | reverse complement strand
GGTCGCCGTAGCCACGTCGTGGTCTGTTGACGCTCTGGACTAACGCTGCCCAAGCGTCCATCTCCCGCGTCAGCACAGACGAATCTCCTGATTCTATAACTAGCGAAAATCTTTTCCGGCGTCGTTCCCATTCCTTCGCAGATGTCTGGGAAAGAAATCGGTACGGTAATTGAACCATTTTCTCTGCCCACTTGAAACTACAAAGCAGGTTTTTGACGTGACATTCCATTGTAGTGGGGAACCTACGGTGAAGACTCTCACACCACAGGGTACTCCGGTTTGATACGGGATGAGTGAAATCCCGGAGTTTGGTAGCTGGGCGGTTTGAGTGACAGAATTATCTTAGCACGAATGAATAAAAGATTGAAAATGTACCAACTAATTTCCCAGTCGTCGCTCCACTGGCGACTCAACTCCATACAACTCACATACAAAAGTGGTCCAGCATATAAATATACGAAAACACTCGCACAACAATACTGTATTTTCGCGTTAGACAGGGACAGCGTACGAGCTGTGGAACGTTTAATCGGCCACGCGGCGCTTGTGGTGTGCGTACGGTGCACACAGCCGTGCACACGTTCCACTCCAGTACAACTGTCCCTGTCTAACGCGAAAATACAGTACAATATACAGAAGTACACATTTGCGAATGAGCTAAGCGGAAACGATTGGACGGCAGGATTGGAGTGAAATTTGACTACTTTAGAATCAATGAACTTTGTTTTTTCTCAGACTCTGGCATTGCGTCTCACTGTACTCCTCCAAACTGTACTACTTTACTCCTTTTTCTTTCCTATCAGCTGTTCTCGTATTTGCGTAGTTCCTTTTGCGTTTTCTTCGGCCATTGATTATCTTACTGCACTGCAAGCGCTCATTCTCTCCTTACTTAACTTGCCATTTACTACACACTCTAATCGTACAATGTTCTTCTTCCTCAATTCTTTTACGGACCTCGAACTTTTTGTCATTTTCGTTATATTACACATTTAATCGCGTGTTGTTATGTTTACAGTGTTGTTGCAATCCCTAATCCAGCGGGAAACTCACTGACTTTTATCGGCTTTTCAACCAAAAAATCTCCCTATCCTTGATGTTCAAACCAGTGGGTTCATCAAAGGAAGCAAAATTGGCGGGTCGTTTTCGTCGGTTTAGTCAAGTACGCCCATGTACCAGCAAATAGGTTTGTCTTGTCCCTTTCCTGGAATTGTTTCAGAGCCTTCATCTGTCTAAACTTGTGGACTCGCGGTTTCAACATTTGCGAGTCACTCTTTTCAGCTCCTCATCCACGAGGCTACTTAATCTATGTAGAACTATGCGATAATCCTTTTCATGGTGCTCAGTAGCTTAGCTAAATGCCCGATTTAAATGAACTTCGCGGTGAAGTGAACTAAAATGAACTGAAGCGAACTAAAATGAACTGAAGCGAACTAAAGTGAAAGGTGTTCGTTCCATGTCGCGAAGTCAAGTTAAAAAATCCAATGTTATCTTACGGAACTGTCTACCTCCCATTATTTATTATGCACATTGGAATGACTAATGCCACTACAATTCCAAACGAATGAATCCTTCAAATTAGTTATCCCACACGCCTCAAACAATCAATCAATCTGCCGACCTGCACCACTACCAGTGTCTCAAAAGTGTTCTTAGGACGAAGACAACATATTTGCAGCATATTTCGCTAGATACAATCTGCACGGTGATGATGCATGGAGCCGGCCTCAATTCTTGAACAAAGCGGAAAACCTTGAAGATTTCGTCGCTCATCGCCGTTTGTTGTCCCGGTCCCGGTCGCCGCGGTCTCGGTCACGATCCCCTCCGCCCCCGCGCGGTGGCGGTCCTCGATGCACCCCCGGTGGCAAGTGTCCCGAAATCGCAACGTCCAGCAGCTCACCCACTTGGAAGCGTACATCCTCCAACGTCCGCTGGTCGTCAATCGACGTCTTATGTCCGATGAACACCGCTCCCAAGTGGGATTTCCGGTATCCCCGACCAAACGGCTCCGGAACGAGAACATCAAAATCCATTCGCGTCCCGGGTCGGCGTGCTTCAGGAAGCATCTCACGAATCAGCATCGAGATCTCACGAAGCGATGCATCCATCCTGGAAGTAAATGAAGGAGTTCGCAGTTATTCACAATCATATCGATCAATCAATCAATCAACCGAGACATGTTGGGCAACAGAGCCTGCAAGAATATTGCCTACCAAGTATGTATATGCAATTCTGCGTCCTTCGGAAGGATTCCTTTCTTGAGATCCCCAGGATGGACGTGGCGTCCATTGACGTTGAAGATCACTCGGATAAGTGTGGGACTGCAACGGAAGCAAACGCCAGAATTAATAATTAAACTGGCATTCGAAAGCCCACCAAGCAGATGTCTGCACTCTAAAACCAATCAATCAATCAATCGATCGAGCAAACCATTGTGTGGGGAATCAGTGTCGCCAATCAATCAACCAACCCCCACGCTAAATGATTAAGCGTTCCATCTTGAACCTACCACGCTTTCTCACGATCGATAGCTCGGCGTTCTCGCGCTTGAGGAGCGGTAACAAGAGAAATTTGAGACTCAAGACGTGTTCCTCCCAGTGACATGGTGGATGAGGATTCAGGGCCAAAATACTGAGGGATCTTTCGCAGTGCAATGAAGTTCTCCTTGAAAAATAATTCCCTGGCCCGACACTCGCACAGATAAGGCAGGATCCGCGACGCAGGTTTTCGAACTAATAATTTGCTTCGCAGTCGGAACGTGCTCTAAAAGGCCAAATGAGATGATACCGCGTGCAATTTTCAAAGCAAAGAAAAACGAGGATATATTACGCTTAGAGATTTACTTCTAGCCGATGAGTCCAGTTGCATCAGAAGTGTCTTCAGCTTCAAAAGTCAAAATTCAACTACAGTACGTCAAATAATTCTAATCGTGATTTAAAAGGAGTCCCCAATGAAAGCAGTTAGAGTACTCGTACCGGCTTCATCAACGAGTAAGCTTCTCTTGTGAAAATCACAACAAATGGTTTTTTGGATGGACCCCTACGACAATATCAAAGCTCCACCTTTTCGCCCTTTCAAAGAATGTTTACAGTTGGGGTGGGGGAAAGTAGGTGTGGTCTCCACCTCACCCCCTCCAGAAGGCAGCAGTCGGTCCACTGATGACTGGCACAGGGTGGGCATTTGGGCCACACTCACACCAAGGGATGCGGCTGACTCATCCGGTGAATGACCATAAACGGAGGGTGCAATTGCAAACAGCAACACTTGTGCAGCAGTATTAACTACTCGAAACTCCTCCAAAAAATTCCCTTTCAACTCTTCCACAATGCAGGTGAGAGTGAGTCGTGGCCACGTTATCCTTGGTTTCTCGGAATAAATATCGTCCTCTCCTGTGGGAAACGTTTTTAGGACCAATATGCCGACACTGAGTGGAACGACGCTCTGCGGAAAGCTGGTATTCTCCCACCGAAACCGCCGCCGGAGAAGGAACCTGAAGCAGAACCCATTTCTGCCACCATCACCAAAGGTGGGAGTGATTCCAACATATTCAACGTGTGCTATTTTCATTGGGGACGGAGTGGGGACGGAGTGGAGATTTCAATTGTGCATACTTGTTTTTGCTTGAGAATTTAGATGGAACGAAAGATTACGCTACGATGTCGTTGGACGAGTTGGATGATTTCGAGGATGACGATTCCGAATTTTTCGAGGAATTCAAGTGAGTTTTGTGGGAACGCAGAATCAAAAGAACCTGATTTCCAGGCTTGTTACACAGTCTTCAGTTGATTGCTTGATCGATTGATCGGCCAGAAGTTTTTTATGGCTTGATCAATCAATCAATCAACTCAGCTTGTCGGTGATAATTTTCGTCCGGTTGGTGTTGGAATTGTCTTTCCAAATTCTACCGAATTACCAAGGTCTCTTGTCGTTGGCTTTCTCGACTTGATCGCTGTGTAGTCAGTTTGGCTCTTGTTTTAGGAGGAAAAGGTTGGCCGAAATGAAGGAGACTGTGCTAAAACGCCGGTTTGGGGAGGTGCTGGAGATATCCGGTGTCGATTACGTCCAAGAAGTCAATAATGCCGGCGAAGGAGTGTGGGTGGTCTTGCATCTCTACAAACAGGGGTAAATCTTCGCAAAAAAATATAAATATTTTGCCTTCCCCTCTGAACACATCTAATTTGCTATTGTTTTCCCTCTTACAGTGTGCCACTTTGTGCGCTGATCAATCGACACCTCACCGGCCTGGCACGGAAATTTGCGGATGTCAAATTTGTCAAGAGCATTGCAAACACCTGCATTCCAAACTTTCCCGACGCGAGCCTGCCGGCTATTTTCATTTATTACGAAGGCAACCTGAGAAAACAGATTATTGGAGCTCTGGACTTTGGCGGAATGAGCCTGACCGAAGACGGTAAGTTCCTAGATTCACCCCTTATGTTATTAACTCCCACGTCCTTTGTCTGTTTCGGTTTGAAGTGAACATCAGTCGTTCCATGAATACAGTTGTCTATTCGTATATACCAGTATCGATGGCTGAATCTGTTTCATATGCCATGTACAATGCCAGTGTGACTGTCTAACTAGCTACTTCGCCAGTGACTGACTTTTTTACTGTTGCCTTTCAGCGCTAGAGTTTATATTAGCGCAAGAGAAGGTGGTCAAGACTGAATTCGAGTGTGATCCTCGAATTTCCGGTGCTGGAAATCGCACCCAAGTCAGTACTATTTACGGACGCCGGAAAGCTGATGAATCAGACGAAGAGGAAGATTGATCCACTGCCAGGTCCAGTAACTAGAAGGCCCAGTTGTGGGCCTTCTAGTATGTTCATTGTTTCTACACTTTTCAGATAAAATGATGGTTTATATTCTGTACCTTATTACTGCAGTCGGTTACAGGGGAAAAAAACATCTTTTGCCCAAACTAAAGTAAAGAATCGTTTCAACCAGCCATGACAATCAAGAAGAGCAGAAAACTATCAAAAATTGAAGATAGCGTTCCTTGCAGCGTCACGCCCAATCTGAAAGTACAAGACCAATTATGACTCGGCTCCATGTCGCGCGAAAAGATAACAAAACGCGGTTCCATAAATCAGACTAAATATTCCTCGATCAAATTCAATTCAGAATCGGTGTTGACAAAAAGGAATCATCCCGTGTAACAACCAGAAATAGCACCAACGGAAAGACAGTCTCACCCTCAACTCCACAACCGTTTGCAAAAGGTAACCTGTAACAAGAACATCCAAAATTACACACAAGGAAAGGGCTGAAACGTATTATTTTCAACAAACGCATGCGCATCAGAAAGACTAATCGTAAATAATCATCATGATCATTTGTCCCTATCTTTTTCATCATCGTCGCTCTCGTATAATCAAGATTAGCCATCAAAACACCAGAAAGGAAAAACGTACCGGAAGAGAGGTTGCTGCCGAGACGTAGACCGCATATCCTAAAATTACAAACGACTATTAACAGCACAGCAAACCACAATTTGGAATCCGAGTTCGAGCACCAGACAAGGTCTCAGACAGCCATGGGAACGGACAATTTTTAACTCAACATGGAACTTCAGTTGGCAGAATCATTGTCATCATCTACACTTGTCCAATCAGCTGCAGCACATCCAAGCACGAAATCTCTTACCCCGACATAAGCAGCCTCGGTAATTAGAGTTCAGAAACTTTCGCTACCAAACCCGAATCTGTAATGCCGAATCAAAGATACATATAAAACTCAATCAGATCCAACAGAAAGCATGAAACATTTGCTGAGCGCATCTCATAGATCTGTAACTTTATTCCGAAGTCATCACCCAAGTTTAACACTTGTCGAAACGGCAAACATGCTTTAATCATAGGCAATTCTCGATAGCAAACTAAGCGGACTGCTCATCTCACCTTCACATCGCCGCCGAATCCTGCAATTAAGAAAGGACCAATAAGTAGTTGCATCTTACAATCAATCGCAAGATTCAAAGTTCGCATAAAATATCAGACAGTTTACTCATTTTGATATCACAAGCACTCAAAAGGTGTCCTAAGGTCTATCATCATTTCCATCATATCTTGTATGAAAAACTGCGGTAGGTGTGACTCACCGGGATAAGCAGCCGAAGCCTACAGATTCAGTCAGCCAGAACTCTCCCACAACTGAAACGAACGAAAAGATGATAGCGAACCAGTTTCATGAGCCGAATTTGTTTTGCCGGAGACGAAATCAGAAAAAGAACAGACAGTAGTTGGTGACAGCAGCAAGAGTCAGTCGGGGACATTCATGTCATCACATACAAGGGCATTTGTGACTGATAGAAAAAGAGTCCATGCATACCGTTCTTATGTAGAAATCGTTGCGAAACTCTCCAATCTGCAGTAAAAGCTACGTTAGAATGTAACAGTCACGGCATTGAAAGATTCTGCCAAGTGTAAATCTCAATCAGGAACAAAGGGCGTCTTCATCGACAAGAATACAGACGAAAGATGGTTGAAAGCATCATTTCCGGGGGGAGAGGAGAGAAAAACTAATGACCTAGGCACTCACCTTGAGACAAGTACGGGAGACAATATCGACAACGCCAGTGTTTCCGACCCCCGAGCTATACCGGCAACCTGAAATGCAAGAGGGTAAGTAAATCCATAAAAAAATGGAAGAGAAACACGTAATCCATGAAAAGGCAGTCAATCAGCTTTTTTGTAAATAATCATCAAAGACCTCTCAGACAATGTGATTTCATTTGACCATCATATCGAAAAGGAAACACGAATCGCACACGAAGCATAACACTAACCTGCCTAGCTCATCTCGGCAGCTAACAAGTACCCCAAGCATGTCCTGCAACCAAGCCAGGAACATTAGGCAATTTGTTCAACACTTCAGATATCAATCGAAATGAGAACTAATCTATTCAGACAAGAGTCATCTGCACATTATTGAGCTATTGGGTACGTGCCCGCTCGGAAGGATCTATTGGATAAACATCATCTAGGCCCCATTTCACAACGCCTGCAGACATATGAGTACCGGAACAACTTACCCACGACTCTGCGACTGCTCCTCAGACCAGAACGAAGGAATCTCAATAACCCCGCAGCCGAATGACCCCTGCAGTAGCAAACACGTCGTTAATAAGATTCCGGCACATTTCGTTTGCAGAATAGTGAGATAACGTAAGTGTCAGCGAGCTGGATTAATTGTCTTCAGTACACATCAGGCTAATAGGAAACATTTTTTTGTTCATCAGGCACATGGCATGTTACTGAAAGATATTCCCGCTCCCCACTTACGCTTCTTTCCAAGGCACCAAGGCAGGATCTCAGTTAATCCCCACCCCATCGCAGATTGGCAGACCTGCAAAAACGACAGACTGTATGGGGAAGTTGCACAAGATTGGCGAACTCGCAAACTCTAGAGACAAAAACACATCAGCGAGCTGGATTAGTGTCTTCAATGATCATCAGGCTAATAGGAAACATTTGTTGGTCATCAGTAGTGCTTTCACATCACTGTTAGGAATTTCCGTATTCTCACAACAAGCTTACCAGTTAAAAAGAAGATTCACTTCCACGCAGTCCGAGCCCTGCAGCAAAAGTGGTCTATGTACACTTTGCATTTAAGATGGAAAAAAACGCCACGACTGCACGTATCCAAACTGATCAGTTATATCAAGTGCAATCAGAGCTGTCAGGTTGATTTTCAGTTGTTTAAGCATCCTCTTGTCAGTCAACACATTCAAATCTAACCAATCACCGCGTTTCAAAGATCGCGTACCTTCATTCTCATAAAGACCGTACATGCTGAAAGCACCTATCCTCCGCCGTAAAGACGCCCAACCAGCCAACCTACAAAGACCCAAGTGTAAGTAGAGTCTATAACATGGAAGGATAGGACTATGCAAATGTAGACTTCGTAAGCTAACTGAATGATTTCAGTTCGTTATCAGATACTGTCTTGCGAAATTGTGGAGTTCATCGACAAACTCACGTCCTATAGTTTCATCATCTAACGGACCGGACAGACTAGCTTTCTCAAGTCATTCGAAAACAGCCATACCTGATTCCGCAGTCACATTTTGAAGTAGAAAGTACACCAGCGAGACGAAGCCAAGACCTAGACAGAAAAAAAGTGTACAATAGTGTATTGGGGTAAACAACCGAGGAAGGTGACTACCACACCCGCACTATGACAAGACAACAATCTCCTTCCCGCGACGACCTCGGGCCAAAAGAAGACCTTCGATGCTTAAGGGAAGCAACACCACTATAAATTCATTAAACCGTAATGTACCTTTCTGAATAGAGGAATGCCCTATCAGGCAGCATGACTGGAGAGCTGTGCATCTGAGAAAGTAAAAATACCGGTAATTAGAGAACAGGAAGGATGATTGCTGCGTGCTGCATGGAAATGGGAAACTCAGAACGACAAACATCAAAGGATTCAGATCGCCCGTCGCAAGTTATCTTCATCGAATCAAGAGAGTAGATCGTACTGATATTTTCTATACCTCGTTCGTAAATGGTGTCTTGGTGAAGCCAGCAGTTTCAAATGAATGGCGTCTGAAACACATAAAAAGATCAGTTTGGGTCGTAAAGAGCAGAGACTCTTCGATGGCAACACGAAACTCTGTGGGATTCCGACAAACATCAGAGTTAGTCACTTGTCAAGTTATCTTCATCGTATCTTCTTATACCAAGAAAATTCCATAACAGTAGCATACAAGAGGGAAGAGACGCCGTGACAACGTGGGGAAGAAAAGTCTGCGAAAGAAAAGAGCACGATCTGAACGCTGCCCAAAAAGTACAAGACAGTTTCCTTCCTCATGGGCATTGGCGACACTCGGTGGGATTCCGACAAACATCAGAGACAGTCACATGTCAAGTTATCGTCATCGAATCGCTTTCAATGCTATTTTGCACGTAAAATATACTAAAACAACACACACTTACCGAACTGTTGGTCCGCCTTTCTGGCTCCTGCAACGTGATAAAAGTTAGGTCAACAAGGACAATTCAGAAGGCAGAGTGGATCATCAGCAGAATACTACACACACATGGCCACCTTCGTAATACTCGAATAGAATACGAAAATTTTACGTTACAATCAAACAACCAATCAACCAATCAAACAACCAAACAACCAATCAAACAATCAATCAATCGTTACTGCCCTGCGGAATTACCGGTGATTGTGAATGAACTGAATGGCAAGATCTTCAGGTTCGCCGAAGTTTTTGCAGCAGAATGGTTTCACATTTCCCAGATCTGAAAATGGAAATGGAGTATTAGTTACGCCTTATAGAGTCACCAAGCGAAAATAAGGCAACAAAGCTGGCTGAACTATTCTGTTATCACCCTTTCGTGAATCCTCCCCAGAGGTTTGGTCTCCGGGATGGCAGGACAAGGGAATTCGGCCCAAATTGAATTCGTAACTATTCACAAAATTGTTACCTGTCTTCGAGGGCGATCATTGATGCGTGGATGTAATTGGGAAGTGAAAGTCTCGGAGACCTTCTCGGGGATCTTCCGGGTCGCCGCTGAGCTTCGCGCAAAACTGGAAAGGCCTTCTGTCGCTTACTGAGCGATTCGACCGCCTGCAAAATTATTGATGGAAATCAGGTGGATGTCAAAAAGCAGGGCAAAACGGAGCCACAATTTTTTTTATCCAAAACAATTACTGACATCAAGCTTAGTTTAATTTGTCTCAAATCAAAATGTAGCCGCGAACATTCGACTTACCATTCCACAGCAGACTAAGAGGTGAAAGCCGGTCCAAATGCCTGCAAAAAATATGCCTTGGACAGAGAACTGCAGAAGCCGGCAAGGTAAAATAATACTTTATTTCGGGGAGCCAAAACGGGAAAAAAGTTACAGTGAAAATGAAGAGCCCGTTTTCTGCCTTTCGCAACTTTCGCAACTTCGACTTCGAGTGCTCATACTCGACTGCGAGTGTATGTAGAGGGTGACTGCGAGTAGGGACTTCGACTGCGCTTAAGAGAGAGAACGCATACCGCGACCAAGTTGCTGTGCACAGAGCGTTCGGTCTAAAATAAGAGAACGTACGTAAGCTTAGTAGACTGAACCGTGCTTGTCGATGACAGAACAACGAAATACAGCGGACTCTTCGTTGTTGTCGTTTCGCAAAATGTTTTTTACCTACACTAGTGCGAGTAGTACTTGTACATACTTTCTGTAGGCATCCGTCATGTTTCACATTGATTTGGCAATAATTGTAGTTTTTTAGCTGAGAAATCGAATTCTGTAGAGTATGTCCCAGTTTGTCGGCGGAGGCGACAGCATCGCGGCTAGCTTGAGATATACCATGAAAGATAATCCTCCTTCGCATCGCCAGTCTTACTCCCGCGCTCGACTGATTGACTCCGCAAGAAACGGAAAAACTCCCGCGTCAGATGCAAAAGCCGACTCGCATCTCGATGGAGAGGAGCAGGAGCAAACTCTGCAGCGACCGAACGTCGGATTCGATGCCGCACAATCGATCAATCAACCGTATCAGGTGCCTTTTATCCTGTCCACCTTCCCTTGGATCGTGTTAACAACCGCCGAAGCAGCTCTTCTCTCCGTACACGGGCAAAACCTTCTATCACAAGATCCCCGTGATGCTGAAGAATCATGCCATGCTGTGCTGGATATTGTATTGTATGATTTCCCCCCGGAGATTTTTCTTCAGCGTCCTGCGTTGATTCAAGGGCTTTTCGCCTTGCTTGAGTCGAAGGATATCGCGTTATCAACTCCGGCCTTTGCTTGTCTGGCGGAGCTCACTCAGAGATTTGCGGCGCGGTTTTATCAAGCTACTATGGGTGGAGGAAGCGTCGGCGTTTTGCAGGGAAGAAGTTTGAGTCTGCACGGCGGTGGCGATGGAGATTGTAGTATGTCAGTGTCGACAACTGGGACCGGGATAGCGGGTAAGGAATCGCAGTCTTACTCGAGATCTTCGATGGCGTCAATTCTGTCGAGTCGCTCGTCACTGGAAGCAGTTGCTTGGAGAGAGTCGCTGTCGTCTTCGGATGCTTCGAGGTATTTTTGCTCGGGAAAGTGATTTTTCCTCTTAATGTTTCTGTTGATTGCTTTATTGATTGATTGATTAGTCGGTCATTGATGTTCCGTGGTGTTTTGGGCTGGCTGGTTCATCGCATTATCGAACGGTAATGCACTGCCGCTTAAAATAACTCAAGGTAACGCTCTCGTGCGTTTCAGCATTGCCATTCTTAAGTGCAATTTTGGGGGGCCAGTCGAGATTTTGACAATTAAATTTTTGGATAGATAATCGAGCCCGAAGGATTGCCCACCGGGAAATTCCATGTTTTGGTTGAAATAACTTTAATTCTAACTGCATTTATTTTACAGACGGTCGACTTCATCAGAGGCAGTCGAGATGGAATCTCCTGAAGAGACGTTCAAGCTTCAGCTCCGACAAATACCCCTTCCCGTGTATCTCTGCGCTGTGATCGACGCCTGCCTGAACCTTCTCACAGATGAAACCCCGCTGGGGATATCCAAACCCCTTCACCTCCTGGATCTCGCAGCACGGCATCTTCGTTCCACCGTGCACAGTACCGTCTGGACAACGGACTCACCAGACAGCCGAAAAATGGCCGAGAATCTCCTCCACTCCCTGCAGGCTGCCGGCAACCGCGTTATGTTCCACGCCAAACGCACAGAACGAGTCCTCCATGAAGCCCGCCTATCCCGTCTCATCTACATCGGTTTATGTAAAACGATTTTCGTCCTGTCCGATTTAGTTCCGGTGACTCAAATCGAAAGTATTCCCGGCTCCTTCCGTGCCTGCCTGCCTTGGATCTGCCAAGATGAAGGCTTGGCGTTGTCTTATCCGGCGATAAGGGAGGGCCTGTCTCCGTATCTGAAAGCCTCACATCCACCCGGGTGGGAGATCTACCGACAGGCTAAAGAGATCTCTGCAGCAATGAGCGATGCCTGTCAGTTCCTGCACGACACCACTGAGTCCTCGTCGTGCACGTATCAGTCGGACGCGGAGAAAGCTGTTCAGGCACTACCCTCACTCGTTTACCACCAGAGTGAGGTGTTCATCCAAAAATGCTTCCAGTTATGCTCCGACGCCTTGGGAAGGGGAGCGACAACTGACAAGACCAAGCCGTTCACGCATTTGATGCTGCGCTTGCTGGCCTACCCGAACTCGGCGGTACAGAAGCAGGTGTACGAGATTCTGTGGCATTTCTGTCGGGCTGTGTTGAATGTGAGGACAGCAGCTGATCCGACGAGAACGCCGGGATATGACGTGCTGTTCTTAGCGGGATCGAAGCCGTTGCTGAGAGAGATAATATTGTACGGACTGTTCCAATCGGATACGAGGGTGTTCGCGCAGAATATCTTGTCGCTGTTGAGCCAGAAGTTTCTGATTAACAATGCCGCGGTGTGGAATCGGCTTCGTGCGGCTATGAAACCGCTTTTCTGTGGAGTCTTCATTCATGCGGACTTAGGTAGGCCTACGAAAATGCATTATCGTAATGAAAAAACTTATTATTTCTCGTATTCTGTTTTATGACTTACCGTCTGTTTGTCATGTCTCTTCACTATTAGTTACTTTTTTGCTTCTCTTTTCCTGGTCATTGAGTTAATCCGTTCTACCTTACAGACACCGATTTTGGAAGGCGTGTGGTATCATTCAGTCAAGAGCAGGATGAAGACAATGCCCTCTTCGATGACACCACACGTGGTCGAGCTGCCTACAGTCTGATGTTCCATCACAACCGCCTCATCCGTGGTCACGCCACTGATTTGATACTTCGCCGGATTGGTGAATTTCGAATTCACGGCGACACTCTGATATCGGAAGCACAATACGTTTTTGAAACAGACGACTCCACAGAGCCATTCTCCACCGAAACGTTGGAGAGAGGATTGAAGGTCTGGTCGGACAGTAGGATGGACATTGCCGTTCGCTGGACTGCACTGCGACAGATCTACATCCACCTAAGGCGGCCGGTCGCGCAGGAGAGCTTTGTGCGGTTGAAAGGTCCACAGAGCTTGTTCGCCATGCTGAGCGTCATCGCTAGTGGCACGGAGAAGGACTGGAGCGTGGAAAATATGGCTCTTTTGTTGGACTCCGTATTGGCGGTTGTGTACTATAACGATAGTAAGACAATTTGTCCTTCTTACGGTCGATTTGTCTACCTGTCTATCAATGTCTATCTGCCTGTCTGTTGCCTGCAAGTTTGGTTTTCAGCCTGTTTGTCTTTCTTTCTTGTATCTCTGTAATACTAATCAAATCTATTGATCACCACCTAGCTGACCTTCCTTCAGCCTGTTTGATTTTCTGATGCATACTGATTCTGATGTAAACATCTTTTCGTTGACAGAATGGCGTTTGGATAACTGCCACGAGCTGAGGCTGTACGATGTTGTGATAGGCGCCATGTCTCACGTCCATACCGGCAGCGTCCACTGGTGTAAAGTTCAGTCCGCCGGATCTTCCATAATCTTTCTGTTATCATTTGCCGATGTGCTCCTGCGGAAGGACGGCTCTCTGTCCATCTGCTGCACCTTTTACCGATCCGTCTTATTCCCCCTGACCCTGATGTTCCACGATTTCAACAAGAAGGACACAAAGGGCGCCAATTGTGATCTCCTTCGGTCACCAGTCGCGGAGATGCTCGTGCTGCATTGGAACGTCACTTTAGCCGGCGGGATCGACCAGTTTCTGTCTGCGGAGAATCGCGACGACTTGGAGGCGGATTTCGCACCTCGTCTGGTCATCGATGACCGAGCCAAGGATCTCATCAGGGTGACGCATCCTCACTTTGGCTTTGTGAGTGCCTGCCGGCAGTTGGAGTCGGCTAAACACCACAGCGAAGCTGTTGAGGCACTGGACATCATGTCGGCGTACCTACTGTTGTGGCCCTTTCTTCCTAAGGAAAAGATCGAAGATATCCCGGCGGGAGTGGAAAGTTGTTTCCGGTACATCACGGTGTTGCCGCACAATTCGTCGGATCTGAATCTGCTGCGGGCCGTTGCAGACTTTGTTATAGTTGGAATTGAAAGGTAATCAAAGCAGCAATAATAGTTTGTGAGGCAGCAGTTTGCATCCACCGCAAACTAAGTCGGCCTATTTTTGATTTAGGTTTGTGTCTGCAGGTATCAAATCACGGGCAAATGTGGTCCACTTCCGCAGTGGCTGACATCTTTGGTCATCGATCACGGAAGCCTTTTCCTGGAGGCTGTCCGGAAAGCCAATAAAGAACTCTCCCTACTGTCATCAGGCCGTGCATCGCTCCGAGTGCCTTACATTTTGGCGAATAAGTCCTTCGTGACGTCGGCTTGGCGGTTGTTCGGCATCGTCCCGCAAATCAAGGGCGATGACGAATTGGACGTATTGGAGCTGCTCGAGCTGTTTGTCGAAACCCTTCGGACTACGCTGATCCTGCCGACAGTCGACTTCGGAGCCCTTGGACGGGTGTGCCGGTCTGTTGCGCATTACTGCGGCTTGCCTTCGGTACTGAAAAACTAACACATATATAGTCTTAGTGCTGCGAGTCAGATAAGCGGTATTTTTTTATTGTTGAAAAACCGTTTGATTTGCAACATTAAAGGTATACTTTGATTTTATTTAATATTATGAAAATAATGCAACCTTTGAAAGCATATTTTCACTTAAAGACTAAAAATTTACTTTAAATATCTCGACTCTGGATATTGTATTTATTTTTCCTATAAGTTAGCAAAAGTATAAATATTAGTACTTATTTATATATCGTCAAATTAATCGAGAATTCCATTTATTTTGCTCTTGGTTTTTCAGATTGCGAGACAACCGGAAACCATCTCATTTGTGCCGGTCCTCATCACAACCCTCCAAGTGGCCCATCAAAGCAACCCCGACGCCACATCCTCCTTCACCGGGCGCTCGGTCATTCAAGCGTCGTCACTCGCGCTTTTGACGCTGCTGACCTATCAAGTAGAGAATGAGCTCTTCCCTGCAATGCTGGAGTCGTGGAAAGACGAAACCGGTACCCTGTCCTGGCTGATTGCCATTTGGGCCAATCGCGACCCGCTGGTTCGATCCACCGGACTCAGCCTCGCTGCCGGGCTGAGTCAAACCAAGGAAGGCCGCTCCCTCATTATCGCCTCTTTCAAATTCGTGCCTGGTGGAGTGTGGAATGCAGCGCTGAGTTTCCTCTTCAGCGCCGACGAACCGGATCTGGTCAAATACGGCGCCGTCAACCTACTC
>LRSR01006157.1:0-31084 GCA_001579985.1 Hypsibius dujardini | reverse complement strand
GCTTCCACACGGACTAAATAGCCGGCAGCTACCACTTTCCGTCCACGCAGTCACTCATTTCACGGCGGCGCTTTGTTGTGGTTCCGATCACTCCTTATCGGCGTGCGATCATTGCGCACACCACTCCCCCATTCGCTCGATCGCATTCACGGCGGCCTGAAGGGCCTGTTAACCTTGTGTGCATTCAACACGCGCGTGTGCGATGTGCGCAATCAGCGCGTACTAGTCCTTCCGCCGTAAAAAAGCAACTGATTACATTTTATTCCTTTTTCCATATTTATCGATAGGTTATCAAATTGCATATTCTACCGTCTTCCTACAGACCGCTGAGAAAATATTTGTATTAAGTCTGATATCATGTACATTCGGCCGCCATTGTTTCGTACGTAAATCTCCGCGTATTCCTCGCCGTCCGAAAATTAAACAACTGATTAATTTTTTTCTTCATTTCGATATTTATCGCGAGGTTTTCAAATTGCGAATTGTGTCGTCTTCGCGCAAATAAAAGAGAAACAATTTGTTTTATCAGCACTGATATCATGCATATTTAGCGGCCATTGATTCCTCCGTGAATCTGCGCGTATTCCTCGCCGCCTTAAAATTAAACAACTAATTAATTTTTTTCTTGATTTCGATATTTATCGCGAGGTTTTCAAATTGCGAATTGTGTCGTCTTTGCGCAAATCAAAGAGAAACAATTTGTTTTATCAGCACTGATATCATGCATATTTAGCGGCCATTGATTCCTCCGTGAATCTGCGCGTATTCCTCGCCGTTTCATAATTAAACAAGTGATTAATTTTTTTCTTCATTTCGATATTTATCGCGAGGTTTTCAAATTGCAGATTCGACGATTTCCACGCAAACCACGGGGACATAAAATATATTGCCGTCAGCCTTTTATCAGGCCGCCATTGTTTACCTGTGTAAATCATCCTTCATTATTAATCATGCGCCACGACAGCAGAGATAACAATTGCGGCGCTGATTTCAGGTAAACAGTTAAAAATCATAAGATTAAAATGTGATTCAGAGTTGACTGATTTTAGTGGACCGGAAATGGAAGCATCCTGCAGTGTGGATGAGGATCTCCTTTATCGGAAGCAATGTTTGCTGGCGCAGTCTAGCAACAGTTCGGATGAAGATTCCAATGATTTGACGGTGGTCGAGGTGCCGCAGTCAAACGTGCTGGTTCCGCCGGATGGCGGTGAGTTTTTTACATTATTTTACAGATCAATCAATCAATCAATCGATCAATCGATCAATCAATCAATCGATCAATCGATCAATCAATTAATCGATCCATCGATCAATCGATCAATCAATCAATCATTTGATCAATTGATCCTTCAACCAATCAATCAATCAATCAATCGATCCATCGATCAATCAATCGATCCATCGATCAATCAATCGATCATTCAACCAATCAATCAATCAATCAATCGATCCATCGATCAATCAATCGATCAATTGATCAGTCAATCAATCAATCGATCTATCGATACTGAACGGTGAAAGCCAACTGTTCGATGCACCCTTCGTTTGATTGATGAATTGACGAGTGAGGTATCACGTTCAATCAATCAATCGATCGCACTCTTTTCCAGTCTTCTGCAACTGGTTCCACTTACGTCCGATGCCATATTTAAACCACACTGGTTGAAAGTAATCTTTTGACCATCTCATAAATTTTTGCTTTTGAATTAATTAGTTAAAAAAATTGTCAGTGATTTACTAGTACGAGAACGAGTCAATCAATGGGAACTAACTATTAAACTATAAGGTATTATTACATGAACCACTCAATTGATTGATTGATTTGACTGATTTGGTGATACCATTATATGATACTGGCGATGCATGTAAATATACATTTTAAACATATTTCTATATTTATGGTTCTTTCAGGATGGGGATGGTTTGTCGTACTCGGATGCTTCCTCATGAATCTGATCGTCAACGGCTTCTCCTACAGCTTCGGCGTGGTCTTTATGGAGCTCCTGGAGAAGTACGACCGCACATCTGCCGAAATAGCCTGGGTCTATTCCCTGAACTGTGTCACATGCAGTTGGCTTGGTAAGGCACGGGATAGAATAAGCGGCGCCTTTGGGTCCAAAACAAACCGCAAAAATTACTTATCCCAATAGTTTGCTGATTGTTTTCTTTGCCGCGCCTCTTGCAGGTCCATTTGCAACGGCCTTGAGCAATGCCTTCTCCTTCCGGTCGGTCGTAGTGGTGGGCGGCTTCATCTACAGCGTCGGCCTTATCGCCAGCTCGTTCATGACCAAACTTGAGCAGCTCTACATCACCTACGGACTTATTTCCGGTTTGTAGATGTTGTTTTGAGAGTCGTGTAGGCTGATCTCTCAACGTCGCGTTTTGTTGTTATGCTGCAGGCATCGGGTCGGCTTTGGTGTATGGACCTTCCATCAGTAAGGTTCTTTTCGATATGTTGTCCGACAGTCAGACAGAGACAGACAGGCAGATAGACAAACAGACAGACAGACAGACAGACATACAGACAGACAGACAGACAGACAGACAGACAGACAGACAGACAGCAGACAAGACAGACAGGCAGATAGACAGGCAGATAGACAGATAGACAGACAGACAGACAGACAGACAGACAGGTAGACAGGTAGACAGACAGGTAGACGGACAGAGAGATAGACAAGTAGACAGGTAGACATAAAAAATATTTGTGTTTTTGATTTTCAGTCATGGTCGGAAGGTACTTCGACAAGCGGAGATCCCTGGCAAACGGTCTGTCTATGGCCGGCAGTGGAGTGGGTAGCTTCCTCATTCCCGTCCTCCTGAACATCCTGATCGAGCGGTACACAATCCATGGATGCATCTTGATCCTTGGCGCCTTAAGCTTCCACCTCTGCGTGGCCGGACTTCTCTACCGGGCGGTCCCGTTGAAGCGGACAGCCAGGGAACCGGCGCAATTCACCGAAGCCAGTCGCCGGGAACCGGGAAGTGTCGTTGTGCAGATTTATCCGTCCACTCACATGAGCACGAAGCAAATTCGACACATCCCTTCGTCACTGTCTGTGAAGGAAGAGATGTACGCATGGAAATATATTCGCTGACGGGCTGTCTGTCTGATTGTCTGTCTGTCTGTCTGTCTGTCTGTCTGCCTGCCTGTCTGTCTGTCTGTCTGTCTGTCTGTTTGATTGTCTGTCTGTCTGTCTGTTTGATTGTCTGTCTATCTGCCTGCTTGTCTGCTTGTCTGTTTGTCTGTCTGTCTGTCTGTCTGTCTGTTTGTCTGTCTGTCTGCCTGTCCTTGTCATTCTAACCAGGCCAGCTTTTTCTCAGGTACGAAACCGCGCTCTACCCGACCCGAGGTGCTGGTGGATTCATCTTGGGTGCCTCGCTGTTGAGCATTCCCGAAAACATTGTCACAGTGGAGCAGCGTCCCCGACGGCTCCGCAGAATCAGCGGAAAAGGCATTCGACAGAATCTCCGCCAGGCAGCGCTATTTGTCTACGCCTGGCCGCGGCATCTGAGAGGCGGCGCGGACTCCGGCCGTCTGTTCGACTTCTCCTTATTGAAAAACCGTCTGTTTCTGACGTTCAGTTCTGCTGTGATGTTGTCATCGTTCGGTTACCTGTCGGTGTACCTGATCCTACCGGCACATGCCCAGGATATGGGACTGAGCAAGAAGGAGGCCGTTTCGTTTGTGTCCATCATGGGCGTCTGCGATTTGTTGGGCCGCGTGGGATTCGGGTGGTTCTCCGACTTCCAGATCATTCCTCGGAAGTGGGGATTTTGTGTGATGGTTTTTGCGGCGACAGCGTCCGTTGCTCTTAGTTTCGGTAAGTTTCGCCTGTCAACGCGAACTTCGACATGTCTGTCCCGTTTCCTTCTTCTCTGATCGAGGGTCTATCTGACTGTCTGTCCTGTCTGTCTGTCTGACTGTCTGTCTGTCTGCCTGCTTGTCTGTCTGCTTGCCTGTCTGTCTGTCTGTCTGTCTGTCTGTCTGTCTGCCTGTCTGCCTGTCTGTTTGATTGTCTGTCTGTCTGTCTGCCTGTCTGTCTGCCTGCCTGCCTGCTTGTCTGTTGTCTATCTCACTCACTGTTCGTCTGTCTTATCTGCCTATCCGTCTTCTTTGCAGTTTTTGCCACTACCTACATCCAACTCGCCATGTTTGCCGGCAGTTTCGGCTTCTGCGCCGGCTCCTTCATGGTGATGAACGCCGTCCTAACCGCCGACCTCTTCGGCCTGGAACGTCTTCCAAGCGCCGTCGGACTGCTCATCACTATTCAAGGCATTGCCTTCCTGGTGGGCCCCCCGATCATCGGCGCCATCCGCGATCAGACCGGAAGTTTCTACGCAGCCTTCCTGGTAATTTTTCACTGCGTATCACGGAATAACATTTAAAATTGAAGCGATCCAATTTGAATGGGCGAAAAATCGGCTTTGACAGATTCAGACACGTTGTTCCAACAGCAGTACGACAGCCTTGGTAATCTGAACTGTCCGTTTGTAGGTGATAAGCATTGTGATGACCTGCGGCGGGTGTCTGCTGCCATTGGAGGGCGCCCTGGCGTGGTACCTCTGGAAGCGCCGGTCCGCGACGCATTTATCCGGTGAAAGCCTCTCATCCCGGGACACTGATACAAGCACCCAGTCCGCTTCCCAAAAAATTGCTATATAACCGCAGATATTTTATGACTGTCCTTTTTGCCCATTGAAACCGATTTAAGACAACGTTTGTATTTTTTTTTAAACTTTCTAATTTTGATCTTCCCAACCCTCTCGCATGACGGATGTCATTGTTCTCAATATGCAGTCTGCATTCTATTCGCAGACAGGCAGGCAGACAAACAGACAGACAGATAGAAAAACAGACAGACAGGCAGGGAGACAGGCAGGGAGACAGACAGACAGACAGACAGACACAGACAGACAGACAGACAGACAGACAGACAGACAGCTTGTTGTGTCAGGTTGAGACGATATCTGTCGCCTTTTATCGTGAGATTTAGCCTTTTTTGTGTTCTCGTTCTGCGCGCCGAAGACAAGTGTAGGTTGTTATTTTCATGATGCAATCGGCTCTTATCTGCCTGGGTCCCAGGGCGGTGTGAATTTCCATCTATTATGCAATGTTCCCGAACATGGTCGATTCAATGCACACAACAGCGTCGCTCTCCAGGCCGGTAGGGAGGAAGCTGAACTACAAACTGCAGCAGGGGACATGGGACAGACAGGCGGGCAGGCAGAAGGGAGACAGACAATTCGTGGCAACACAAGTCGCCGCACTTTATATTAAACCGTCGCACGCAAGGGTTCCCGACTGATTTGCTTGTATGTGGGGAGACACGACGCCACGAAGACAACTTACGACGACGAAGACCACAGCACACAAAGACGCTGTAGGGGAGCCTTGAATAATGAAGCGGTTGGTGATCAGTGTTTCCCACAACCACAACCACCAGACGATCATCCGGGAATGGCGGGTAGTATTTTATATGGCACCCGAGAGCTGTCAAAGTATCGGTCTGCAAAATTAACTCTATGATTACGTTTATATATGTGACATCCATCCCGCGTGCTGTGTTATTGATCGGGGGGAGCTCACTCTCCAGTCTCCTACATTATACTGTGCTCATCCCACTCATGCTCACACCGGCGTTTGTGTATTCACAAACTGGCCATCGAGTCCCATACATCCGGGGATAGAGTCTGAGGGGATGGGCAGGATGTCGCGGACCGGCAAGTACCCGCCGAGTACACCGGAAATCCCTTTGGAGCAACAGACAGACAGACAGACAGACAGACAGACAGACAGACAGACAGACAGACAGACAGACAGACAGACAGACAGACAGACAGAGACGGATAGAGAGAGAGAGACCTGGGTTTAGGATCGAGATAGTCGTTTCACGCAACTTCGTTTTATGGGTTTAATTTTATCACCGGCATTTGCATGCTATGCAAACGATGTTGAATTATATATGGGCCAACACGGATGGCTGGATCCGTATAAATTTCCCTGATGATGGTATCGCAGATCGGCGGGTTAATTGAATGAGGCAGCAGTTTACACGGCTCTCGCTATTTTCGCACGTTTGTTTTCAAATATACGGCATTAATTTGTAAAATTACGTGCCACATAAAGCGGAAATTTTTTCCTTCAACAATTTCCTGCAGTAAGAATTCGCCTCGTGGACTACGAATCCAAATTTCTGAAACAACACGTTCCCACGCCGCGGACCCTGCCGGTTCGCCGCCATATCACCGCCACAGGTTCAGGTCAGGCCGTCTTCCAGCACTTCCTTCGCCGTCTCTCAGAACTTCCTTCGCCCGTTTATACGTTTATATACGAGAGGAAGGGGGGGGGGAGTTATTTTTAACGCGGCACGCAACTAGTTGAAGAGAGGAAGAAGGGGATCCTCTTGTTCGAGGAGTGGTTTGTGTGTGGTATCGGTCCTCTGTCTGTTTGTGGATAAGTGGAAGAGACGAGCAAAAAGAGGAAGAAGGAAAAAAAACCCCGGGAAGATCGATCGGAAGCACTTCGTCAGACTCACGGACATATATATATATAAATATATATATATATATGTATGAATATGTGCATACAATGTATAATAACGGTACACTCGTATGTACACATATCGATGTCCGGGAACCCTTTATCCCGATTCCCCGGCTCCCTCGATCATTGCCCGTGCGTGTGTGTGCGCGCGCGCACGCGCGTCTGTGTGCTTGTGTGCGCGCGCGCGTCTGTGCGTGTCTGTGCGCGCGCGTCTGTGTGCGTGTGTGCGCGCGCGCGTCTGTGTGTGTGTCTGTGAGCGCGCCTGTGTGTGTGTGTGTGTGCGTGTGTGTTCCGGCACATGTGTTGTTATATGTGTGGTGTGTAGTCCTGCACATCACATCGCATCACCCCGTCAATGTCTACTGTCTACATCACCAATTCCCCAGTCTCACATCGCTGTCATGTTTCCTTATCTCTCCGCGTTTTCTCAACCTCTCTCCTCCTGCCTCTCCCGTCCTTCGCGGAATTGCCAGGGGGGTTTTCGCAAAACACTTGCACTACGCATGCAGTCTTGTGCTGCACACCCGGCAGAATCAATCAACCGAGACAAGGCAATGCCTGAAATCAATCAAGCAATCAGAGACGCGTGTGCAGGTAAACACAGTGGAGGTGTCACTGACCGATTAAACGTCCCACTCCTCGTACGCTGTTCTTATCTATCGAGGAAATAGGTTGGTATATCAATTCGATCGCGCTGGGGACTCGCTTTAGAGTGCGTGCTTCGCTGGCTTGCCTGTGTTCCGTGTGGTGTGGGATCTCAAGCTGTTTTTACAACGGGACTTTCACACGCGCGGCGCGCGCGTCGAGACAGAGTATCGATTATTAAGCCGATTTATGCCTTCACCTGTGTGCTGCCGCCGCGTCTGTTTTCGGGGATTCTATTTATCCCACATTTTTGTGTAATGTGTGTGTGGCCGCGGCGGTGTGGGAAGAAAAGGGAGAATAAGGAAGACAGAGGGCGATTTAACCACCTGGAAGATTACAACTCCACTTCCACTGACCGTTCTCGGTGGAGCTCCACATTGTTGCCCGTGGTGGAAGTGGAAGTGGAGCTGTATCCACTTTCCACCGGAAACACTTCGTTTACTCCGCATTTGCACGTTAAATTCTATCTTTTGGGCATAACACAATTCTCGCCCTGTAAAATGCCCGTCAGTGGCCGCTTGAATTTCGTTGCGAATGAAGAAGGAAATCGATGTGCGGATCAAATCAAATCAAATGTCGAGGTCCAATTTGTAGTGGAGTTGGAAGTAAAACAACTTTTGATTGAATCCAATTCCACAACAGAAATGTATTCCAATTCCATTGCAGCAGCTGTGGCCCGGGTGTGGAATTAACAACACACACACAATTTTCATCCCTGAAAGCCGCTTTCAACTGTGAGGAAGTCGATTTGCGTCCGTCTGTCAACTCTCTCCTCCTTTCCAAAGGATCTCT
Source organism: Hypsibius dujardini (assembly GCA_001579985.1). NCBI lineage: Eukaryota > Metazoa > Tardigrada > Eutardigrada > Parachela > Hypsibiidae > Hypsibius > Hypsibius dujardini. The sequence continues at coordinate 23,100 of LRSR01006157.1, read as the reverse complement.
TTTGTTTCTCAATCTCCCCCTTTCAATTGGACTATTCCCCTTTTTTCTTTGGATTTCCCTTTCCACATCCCTGTCAACCGATTACACACACCACACCAACAGGTACTCCCAGGTGAATTGCCACGATAATGAAGGAAAGACGGAAGGTACGTACTTAAACATGTACTGTACTGGTGTACTGTACTGGTGTACTGTACTGAGTGTACTGTACTGGTGTACTGTACTGGTGTACTGTAATGAGTGTACTGTACTGAGTATACTGTACTGAGTGTACTGTACTGGTGTACTGTACTGAGTGTACTGTACTGGTGTACTGCACTGAGTGTACTGTAATGAGTGTACTGTACTGAGTATACTGTACTGGTGTACTGTATTGAGTGTACTGCACTGTAATCAGTCGTGTAACGTACTGTACTGTTTTGTAGTGTAATGTTTTTCAACTGCGTGTAGAAAAACAAGCCAAGTAATTTTGGTTCGGCAACACAACAGAAATCAGAGGAGCAAATTAAATTGTAGGAAAGTAACATCTTTTGAAAACTCGCTGGAGATTGATAGTTTGTACGCAATACAGTACACCCAGTACATCCCACCCAGTACAGCACACCCAGTGCACTACACCCAGTGCACTACACCCAGTACATCCCACCCAGTACAGCACACCTAGTACATCCCACTCAGTACAGCACACCCAGTGCAGCACACCCAGTACAGTACACCCAGTACAGTACACCCAGTGCAGTACACCCAGTACAGTACACTCAGTACAGCACACCCAGTACAGTACACCCAGTGCAGCACACCCAGTACAGCACACCCAGTACAGTACTCCCAGTACAGTACACCCAGTACAGTACACCCAGTACAGTACACCCAGTACAGTACACCCAGTTTCTGCACTTCCTTAATCCCTTCCGCTGCTGCTGCTGCTGTTGCTTAGCCCCTGCCTCTACGGAAACGGAATTTGTCATCACTTTTTTTTCATATTGCACGGGGATTACTTGCAGAGAGGAGAGCGGATTAAATAAAGCGACTCATTTTGTGTGGGAATTTTCGCGTGGGAATCTATTTCGCCTCTATTATTCTTCTTCATCGAAGCGATGGTGAGTTGCGTCGTTTATTGTTGCTCATGTTTTTGCGTTTGTGTTTCGGTGTTTGATCTTCGAAATAGAGGGGAAAAATTTGTATGGTAAAAGCAGGCTGGAATTGGCTGAAAAAATTTGGAAAACGTTGGAAAATTTTGGGAACTTTCGAATTGAAAAGGAAAGTTTTCCGAATCGATCGAGGGACCTTAAATATATTGAGAATTCAATTTGTTATGCTTTTTTGTTTGTCTTTTGCTGTTTTTATTCTCTTTTGAAATTGGCCGGAGAGATTGCATGGTGGAGGCAGGCTGAAATTGGCGATGAAAAAGTTGGGGAATCGATCGATCGATTGATTGAGTGATCAATTGATTGGTTGATTAAACAATTGTTTGATTGATTAATTGATTGGTTGATTAATCAATCGATTGATTGAATGATTAATAATTGATTGATTGATTAAATAATCGATTGATTGATTGATTGGGTCGTTTTGCTTTTTGCATCGGTTTTTATTCTGTCTTAAAAAAAGCAGAAGAAAATCGGTTTATGTAATCGGGAAGTTAAACTTCGCTGGAAAATTTGTGCAATTTTATGGGGCAACTTTGCGGGACGATCGATGAACATTATTGAGGATTAAATTTTTTATGTATTTTTTTATCGCGGTATAAAACCACGCATCCGTTTGGCTTTCTCATTTCCAAGCATAAGCAGACGAGGGATCGAATTTGGTCCTGGAGAAGCACTTGGGGATTTTCGATTTGAAGAGAGCGAAATTTAATACACACTTGGCCACAATTTTGGGTGGTCTGAGTTTGAGCCATCAGGGTGGTCTGAGTTTGAGCCATCAGGGTGGTCTGAGTTTGAGCCATCAGGGCGGTCTGAGTTGAAGCCATCAGGGCGGTCTGAGTTGGAGCCATCAGGGTGGTCTGAGTTTGAGCCATCAGGATGGTCTGAGTTGGAGCCATCAGTGTGGTCTGAGTTTGAGCCATCAGGGTGGTCTGAGTTGGAGCCATCAGTGTGGTCTGAGTTGGAGCCATCAGGGTGGTCTGAGTTGGAGCCATCAGTGTGGTCTGAGTTTGAGCCATCAGGGCGGTCTGAGTTTGAACCACTCTTGGCTAGAACTTGCCACTGCTTTCTCCTCAATCTGTGATTTAATGCCCGGTCCAGCGGAAAAATTAGATTGAGCAAGCTGTTCTAAATTTTAAATTCGACTTTCAATAAAAAAACTGTGACTTTAACTGTAAATTTCCCAACAGAAAAGACATCACTAACATTAATTTGAACAAAACTTCGTGCACATTTGTGCAAGGGACAGCTAAGCCCCGCCCCCTCAGTATGGCCATGCACTCGATTGAAGGTTCAATCTGATTCACTCTTGCCTGATTGGCTGATTGGTGGATTGTTCTAATGGAGCACAGCTTACTCATTGTGCTCGATTGATTGATTGTACAGTTGTGCTTTTCCGTGTATTTCTCCCTGCCGTGCTAATTGGTGAACGGCACTGAAAAGGCATGGCCCGGGTTGGTTAAAATTTACGGGTAGGGCAGGAAAGTGTCCCTTGAGATCGCGAGCATACGGTAAATGATGAATCCGCGCGCCCTTTTTTCTTCATCACCGCCTCCAGACTGCACACGCACTGTGCTCACTGCGGTCATAATATACGGTGGCTCTACGGTGCTTTGTACACCCACCCGTTTATTATGACTGCACACACACTGTGCTTCACTGCGGTCATAATATACGGTGGCTCTACGGTGCTTTGTACATCCACCCGTTTATTATTACTGCACACGCACTGTGCTTCACTGCGGTCATAATATACGGTGGCTCTACGGTGCTTTTTAGACCCATCCGTATATTATCACTGCACGCACACTGTGCTTCACTGCGGTCATAATATACGGTGGCTCTACGGTGGTTTGTAGACCCACCCGTATATTATGACTGCACACCCACTGTCCTCGCTGCGGTCATAATATACGGTGGCTCTACGGTGCTTTTTAGACCCACCCGTTTATTATGACCGCACACCCACTGTGCTCGCTGCGGTCATAATATACGGTGGCTCTACGGTGCTTTTTAGACCCATCCGTATATTATCACTGCACACACACTGTGCTCACTACGGTCATAATATACGGTGGATCTGAAAAGCAGCACCAATTGATCGCGACGGTGAAGATAACGCCTTGGCTTCTTTGCAACTCTATTTTTGCGGCTTGTTTTTCCGTATTTTAACCTCGCGTTTTGTTTGGTTAACTGTGTGAGATATTCTCAAAGGGAAACACAGGTCAGTTATTGCCCGGTCAAAGTTCGGATTATCGTCTGGGCATCTTTCAGCTCGCGCGCTATTTCCATCATCGATTGTCCTGGGCAGTATTGATTTTTAAAATGTTACAAAAATATTCCCCCGATCTCAAGGGACACTTTTTTGCCCTACCAGTTAATTTGATCCACCCCGGATCTTATCTGTTCATCACCGTTTGCTATTGTTTACCTACAATCAATCAATCAATTGATCTAATTTGTGCGTCAAGAAATCCCTCTTAATCAATCAATCAATCGCTGCTAAGTTGCGCTTAAATTTCAACCAATCATGACACAGTGAATCCGATTGAGCAGTCAACCGATGACTGGAGTGGGCGGGGCTTAACTGTCCCTTGAGATCGGGGGAATACGGGTACAAAAATATTCCCCGTGCCATGCAGCCATCAAATGAAGGTGTGCGGCGTGTGTGTCATTATTCTATGCGGGGAGCTAACCATAAATTCGATAATCCTTAACATAAAGGCAAAATCGCATCATTATATTATTATTATTATTGAGACGAACTGAGGAGAGATCAAAGCGTTGTAAGGCGTAATCTATTGGTCATTCAGCAGTATGCGCCATGAGACAAGAGTCTTTTCCCAACACGACGACACTAATTCACGACGTACACACGCGGCGAAAACCTTGCGCTAACCGAGTTAAGTCACTAAACTCGTTGCATGCCTGTTATACGCAGCCTCCGAGTTAAAGTGCTTAATTCAGTCAGCGCGAGGTTTTTGCCACGTGTGTACAACTGAGCGTGAGATCGAGTGTGAGTCATACAACAACGGCTCACGAATTCACGAGCAAATTCTAATTTCCTCGTGGAGTCGTGTGCAGCAACACACGAGCACTAGTCCTTTTTAAATAAGAGTTTTTCATTTAAATAAAATATAAAATAAATTTTAATTCATCGCTGAGATTAAATAAAATAAAATATAAATAATAATAAATAATAATAAAAATAAGTCAAACTCCGCCCCCAAATGCACACTTCGGGTCAAGCAAACCACACCCACTACCAGCAAACCACACCCACTACCAGCAAACCACACCCACTACCAGCCAATCAAAAACGTCCGACACACTATAAATAATCAAAAGGAGAGCAGAGGGCAATTAACTTTCAGACAGCGGTAGAAACTGCTGTTCGGTGAGTTTGAGGCAAGTCCCACAGGCTCACATTACATTATTGTACGTGCGACTTGACCGGGAGTTGTCCCAAATAAATCGTTGTGATATCTTTTGCACGATTTGATTTGCCATGGGCGACATCAATTTAGCCTGTCTAGCCAGTGTTTCTTTTATTGACCCAACCGGCCTGCCACAACAAACGGCGCATGCGCGCACCTGATTTTTGTGCAACCGGAGAAAAATGTGGAGACGACTGTGCCACAATCGAGCGCCTCGTGTCTTCGTTTTCGAGGAAAGGAGTTCGTGTCATGGCGCATACTGCCTATTGATACGTTGTATCGTGTGCAGTATCTTCCGTGTGAATAGTGAACTAATTACAATAATGTAATAAATAATAAAATAAAATAATTTTAAATTAAAATAAATTAAAATTAAAATAAAATAAAATAAAATATAATATAATAATTTTAAATAATTTTAAATTTTAATTAATTAAAATAAATTAAAATTAAATAATTTTCATCACAGCGTAAATACTTGAGACTTTGCACTGATCCGTGCGCAACATTAGGTCCACACAAATTCGAACCGGAAGCATCCCGCTAATCGTGTCGTCCTTGTTCGCTATCATTACAGATCTATTAGCGCAGGCAGTTTGCAATGGAGACCTCCAGGAGGTCGCGGACGTGAAGCCACGGACCGTTTGCGGTTTTATCTTGCGCTCTTCACCCCCTGGCGACGCATCGAACTAATCCGAACTACCATCATCCGCACAACGCGAGGAGAGATGGTAGACTTTGATCGTTTGCCCGAGTGTAATGTGGCGTAGACCAGCCGTCGAGGACGAGTAACAGGTCAGTTTTCGGTTCATGTCAACTTCAGTCATGTCACTCAGTCAGTCAATTGAGCCGCGCACTGATCGGCATCAATTGTTAACGAGGCCCATTTCCCCCTTGGGACTTTCTCCTTCTCCACTTCACTTCCCTCCGTCCGACTCGCTTGTGTGTCGTCATCATTTAACCAGGAAACAGACAACACAGACAGACAGGCCGCGAATTTCGCCACACACAACTCACACGCAGGCAGACAGACAGACAGACAAGGCAAACAGACACGGCAGACAGACAAGGCAGGCAGACAGACAGACAAGGCAGACAGACAGACAGACAAGGCAAACAGACACGGCAGACAGACAAGGCAGGTAGACAAGGCAGACAGGCAAGGCAGACAGACAAGGCAGACAGACAAGTCAGCTTGGAGCGGTGAAAGTGTGAAGAGGACCGGGGAGGACTTTAGTCAGCGCGTATGTGTGTTTAGTGTTTTACTTTTTGGCACATTCACGTGTCGTGTTTCTTTCACGGTAGTAGTGTTGTTTTTGGGTATGTTTAAGGGATGTTTTGAATGTCTCTTTATACAGTCCGCGGCCGGTAATGTCACAGCTACAGCAGCAGTCGGCCAGCACCACCTCGACTGACGGCAAACCGCTGTCTGTCCAGGGCGGCGGCGGGGGCGGAGTTGAGCGGAGCAATACCACCAACCCGAGCCTGGCGGACGGCGGCCGGATCCTGCGGGTGCGGCGGGCGGACGACGGCTCGCTGGTCGCCGCAGAGATTGTCGAGGAGCGGGAGGATGAGTCGGCCACGCTGGAGGACGTGCTGGAGGTGTCCGCCCGGACGGACCGCACGCCGTCGCATCGGAACTCCGAGGCGGTGCCGGTGAGCGCGGCGACGGCTTGTGGTGGAGCGATAGACAAGAGGGATTTTAACGTCCTGGATGGGGGATATGGTTGGGTGAGTGCTTGGTTTCGTTGTGGCCGATGTGTTTGTCTGTCTCTCTCTCTGCCTGCCTGTCTGTCTGCCTGTTTGTCTCCCTGTCTGTATGTCTGTCTGTCTGTCTGACTTTATGTCTCTCTGTCTGCCTGTTTGTCTGCCTGTCTGTATGTCTGTTTGTCTATCTGTGTGTCTGTCTGTTTGTCTGTCTGTCTGACTGTCTGCCTGCCTGACTGTCTGCCTTCTAGCTTGCTTGTTTGTCATTTACTTTGTCTGTGACTTGCCCCTTTTTGCGGTGTTTGCCTAGTTGCATGTCTGGACGGTGATTTGCGCTTGCCGGACTATGTCTGCCTGTTTTGTCTGTCTGTTTGTCGGGTTTCGGCTAGGGTTTCTGGCAGAACTGCTCAAACCTCCTTCTCCCCCCATAACTATTGCGAACATCTTCCCTGCTTTGATTGCAGATGGTTGTTTTTGGGTGTTTTTTGATGCACGTCGTCAATGTCGGCCTCATCAAATCCTTCGGCATCGTGTTTGTGGAACTTCAGAAGGATTATGGCGCTTCCAGCGCCAAAGCCTCATGGATCTACTCGATCTTCCTTGTCTGCAGTACCTGGTTTGGTGCGTTGCAATAATAAATTACCATTAATTGAAAAAGTAAATCAGAACCGATTTCGCTTGGCCTGATTTAATCTGAAATTCCCCCCTCCCCCCCTGTCCCTACAGCTCCATTATCCAGTGTCCTGGCAAATGCCTTCACTCAGCGCAGCATTGTGATACTCGGTGGATTGATGTTGGGCCTTGGAATATCCCTCTGTTGTTTTGCAAACAGTTTACTTTTCTGGTACTTCTCATTTGGGTGCCTTAGCGGTACGTGCGCGTCACTTCTTATTGCAATGAGACCTCATTCCAGTACCGTCCCAGCTTTGGTTAAAGTAAGGCTTTTATTTTAGGAATTGGATCCGCCCTTTGTTATACGCCTTCCGTCGGTAGGTCCTATCTGTCTATCTGTCTGTCCGTTTGTATGTATGTCTGTCTGCCCATCTGTCTGTTTGTCTGCTTGTCTGCCTGTCTGTCTGTTTGTTTGTCTGTCTGCCCATCTGTCTGCTTGTCTGCCTGTTTGTCTGCCTGTTTGTCTGTCTGCCTGTCTGTCTGTTTGTCCGTTTGTATGTCTGTCTGTTTGTCTATCTGTCTGTATGTCTGTCTGTTTGTTTGTGTCATCGGCAATTCGAATCCAAATGCTTCCTTTCAGTGGCCGTTGGGACGTACTTTGAAAAAAGACGAGCCCTAGCCAACGGACTTTCCCTTTCTGGAGCCGCTGTGGGATCCATAACCGGTAAGGAGACACTGGTGTCCCTGAACCGATCACATGATGTATCAGTTGTTTCCTCCAGTGCCTATGCTGATGTCTCACCTCATCGAGGCATACACAATACCGGGGGCCATCCTCATCGGCGGGGCGTTCGCTTTCAATGTCTGTGTGGCGGGCGCCCTCCTCCGGCCCATCGCCACCCACGTCCGTATCCTCCGTGCTCAAGAACGCCGCGCTGCTGCTCAATTCGGCGGGGAATCCGCGGCCTCCACTGGTAAGAATCTCCTGACCGCCACCAACTCGGACGCGCTCATGCCCACGTTGAAGGCGTTCAGTGCGCCGGCGTCGGCGCGCAGCAACGGCGTGGTCTCCCTGTACGGCGGCGAGGATTCCCCCTCGCAGCAGCCGAATCTCCTGGAGACCCCGGCACTGGAGGATCGCAAGCGCTCAGCGCACTCCATGCCGGATGAGGCGTTAAATAGCGCCACAAGGCGAGCTCAATTCAGAAGCACCGGAGAACCCTCAGGAAGGAGGGATTCTTCCTCGGCCAGCTGGCATGTCCGATTTCGTCGGAGGTTCCGGCGGAAGGAGGGCCAGCCGCCGTTGTTTGACTTCTCCCTGTTCAAGGTGCGCCTCTTCCTCATCTACGCCACCGCGGTGATGCTGTCCACCTTCTCCTACATGATCATCTTCCTCATCCTCCCGTCGCACGCCGTGGACCTGGGCATGACGCGCGACGACGGCGCCAAACTCGTCGCCATCATCGGGATCGCGGACATTTTCGCGCGCATCGGCTTCGGATGGTTCTCCGACCTCGGGCTGTTCCACCGGAAGTGGGGCTTCTGCGGGGCTATCTACTGCGCGGCGGCCTGCAACTGGCTGGTCCGCTGGGCCACCAACGACATCGGACTGGCCGTTTACGCGGCCTTCATCGGCGCCGCGTCCGGCAGCTACATCTCCCTCGTCGCCGTCGTCTGTGTGGACTTTTTCGGCCTGCCGCGTCTCAGCTCCGCCCTCGGATCGGTCATAGCCTTTCAGGGCGTGGCGTTCCTGGCCGGTCCGCCGCTCATCAGTATGATGCGCGACCGCACCGGCTCTTATGACTACGGCTTCCTCACGCTGTCTGTCTGCCTGACCGTCGGCGCCTCGCTGATTGTCCTGGAGCACCTTTACTGCCTCTTTCGTCCTCGGCACACGCCCCCGAGACCCGACCCCGAAAGTAATCATGAGATGGCCACGCTGGTGAGTGCGACGACCAGTCCCGGCACCGACACTCCGCAGTCCGCGATGCCGGTGACGTTTCCCGTTAGACCGCTTGTCTTTTCCCCGCCCATTGCACATTTGGATGAGTTTGACCCACTGACACCGCGACCGCTCTCCAAGCCGGTCTTCAAACCGAAGCCTCGGAAGGAGAGACGTTGAAGACGCCGGAGAGAGGCGTTGAAGACGCGGGAGAGAGTTATTACCGGAGTTTTATTTGGTGTCTGTGTGTCTGTGTCTGTTTCGGTCTGTTCAAGACGCAGGTTGGGTAATTTCTTTGTTCATCAAGAGGATTAATGATTCCGGTGCTGAAGGAACAAATGTTTTGTTGCTGGAGGCTAGATGGGCGGGGCGTTTTCCGTTGAGAGGCCGTATTATTTTTGGCAGCGACCAAATGAATTGCTTTGTGATGGCTTTCAGGTGGAATTTTGCGGGACAGTTGTCAGCCTGGCAGCTGATAGTGGTTTTGAATGTGTGATGGCGTGGCTGTCGGTGATCCAGGCATTCTTGGCAAAGCAGTCAGACACTTCGAGAATCAGGAACAAAGCGGAACTAATGTCCGTCGCACTTTCTCAGATGGAGCGTATGATGATGTGAAGACTCACCACAGGCAGGCAGTTAAACTAATGGACAATCATATATGCAACCAGACAGACAGACAGACAGACAGACAGACAGACAGACAGACAGACAGACAGACAGACAGATAGACAGGCAGACAGACAGACAGATAGGCAGACAGACAGACAGATAAACAGACAGACAGATTTTTCACTTCATTTATCGACTGTGGTATCGTCGTACACGGCGTTTGTCTTCGAAGCAAGGCATTTCCAGCCTGAATCCAAGTCCCAAGTGTTTGTTCCAAATTTGGCATGATTGTTATCCGAAATAGTCCCGCCACTTCGTAATGGGCAGACAAACATGTTTAATACTTTGTCACTTCCACTTCAAAATGTTCACACTTCCACTTTTTCACAGACAGCTCAAGGCCATACCAATCAGAATATATAGAATAAAATCACATGTTGCGTTAAAACAGTACCATTTTATCGCTAAATGTAAATGGTTTTTAATTAAGCTTCAGCAAACCAACCAATCCACTTCCGTAAGAAAAACTCGATTATCACACGAGCCAGTTTGACTTCCGGGATGTCTTCGTCTCTCGATGGGTACCTGTAAATCACGAATTCCAAGACGATCAAAATCTTGACGAGCAACTGTCTCTTTATTTGTCTGTCTGACTTTCACTTTCTCCGTACGATTGTCTGTGCACCTGTCTGTCTGTCTGTCTGTCTGTCTGTCTGTCTGTCTGTCTGTCTGTCTGTTTAGCTGTCAGTCTGTCTGCTGTATGTCCACCTATCGGTCTGACTGGTCATGCCTGCCTATCTCCTTGTTGGTCTGGTCTGAGCTCAAGCAAAAGTATCGATAAACCTGTAGTTCACTTACATATCCGAACAGTGGGCGGCTCCTAAAACAAAAACACCTTACTTTCTTCTCTTAGTTTGTTTTATCTCATGCATGTACCCAAATTCTCATTTGAGAGGCCTAACCTTTGATCAATACAGCGGGAGCGTTGTGGCCGTGTCGTTTCGTAATCCCGAGCGCGTGCCACGGATCGATGTCTCCGTTCACAAACACAATATGGTCAACTTTGAGATCGCGACCGCCGTAGTAAGTATTGGTCTCGGTGATGCCGTTTTGGAGAATTTCTTCACTCAGCCCAAATAAATCTCTGCACTGATCGACGAAGAACTTCAATGGAAACATTGGAGCAAAGGGTTGGTTGTTGGAATCGGATGTCTGGAAGAAGCCAAACTCCGTACAGGTCTGGTACGTCCACTGACGACCTAGTAAAAGGCAGATATTGTCAACATCCCTTTCAAATTTGTCTGTCTGCGTCTAATTCGTATACTTGGCGTCTAATATAAATTGGTCTATATAATAATTATAACTAGCTGCCTGTCTTTGCATTTGAATTGCATATTGCAAGCATATGAATTGAACCTGACTGTCTGTCTGTCTGTCTGTCTGTCTGTCCGCCTGGTTCTCTGTCTCTGACTGTTTGTCAGTTTGTCTGCCTATTTGTCTGCCTGAGTGCCTGCCTGAGTGCCTGCCTGAGTGCCTGCCTGAATGCCTGCCTGAATGCCTGCCTGGCTGTGTTTCTGTCTGTCTAACTGTCTAACTGTCTGTCTCTCTGTCTGTCTGTCTGCTGTTTTTTGCCAGTCTGCGTGTCTATCTGCCTGCCTAGCTGCAATATGCCAGCCTGCAAATTTGCCTGTCCGTCTGTGCGAGTACGTCTATCTATCTAAAGGCGGTTTTTCCTGTGTCTCTGCTTGTTCCGAGATTTGCATACCTCCTGCACTTGTTTCGTCGGTCCATTCTGTATTCGCCAACGGTTCCAGAAAGGACTCATATGTGAAGTTCAGACACTCCTGGGAAGTCGCGGACAGCAACAGGCTGTTCACGCGGGCATATCGTTGTAGCGCTGTATCGGTACTGTCATGCGTCATGATGTCGCACAGAGTATCGATAGTGATGTTCGTAGCCTGCGCTCCCTCAAATGCGCGATTGTCACGATTGTATTGCACGACCTCCATGAAATTTCCCGCAAGTGATTCCACAAGGTTTTCCAGATCCTTTTTGCTGTTCTCATTGCTGACGGGCGTGCAGAGTTGAAAGAGGTCTTGCAACTTTTTGGCACTGTCCGGGTTCTTCAGCGCCGCCTGCAGAGCGTCGTTGGCTGCCTGGACGTTCTGCACGCACTGCGGACTGGAGCGGTTAAGGGAATTCTTTACGACAACAGCATAATCTGAAAAAAATCGTGATCACAAAACAAGCGCGCTATCTGTCTGTCTGTGTCTGTCTGTCTGTCTGTCTGTCTGTCTGTCTGTCTGTCGGTCTGTTGGCCTGCGAAAGAGATACAAATCAGCGTAAGCTATACCGGCGAAGTCCTCGACGGCGACCATTGGCGCACTGGAGCTGATGGCAGCATGCACGATGTGTGGGTACTTGGATCGAAACCAAGCTGATAAGCTGCCGGGATAGGAGCCTCCGAATGTGACGACTTTTGAATCTTTCAGATTTCGCGCTGCGGTCTGATTGGTTATGAAGTTGGCGAGGTCGGCCAGAGCTTGTTCGCTGCTGAGGAACTGTAGACTTTCGACAGACAAATCCCTGAAATGCAGAAACGACAGTATCACCTACGTCCTCTTTCATTCACTTTACTGTTTGTCTGCCCGTCCATTTAGTGAACTGCTCACCTCTTTGTCTATCTGACTGTCTGTCTGTATGCCTGCCTGCCTGCCTGCTGGCATGTCTGTGTCTGTCTGTCTGCCTGTCTGCCTACCTGCTGGCATGTCTGTGTCTGTCTGTCTGCCTGTCTGCCTGAATGTCTGTCTGTCTGGCTTCTCTGTATGTCTGTCTGTCTGGTTGGCTTGCTGTTTGTCTGTCTGCCCCTCTGCCTGCCTGAGTCTGACTACGATTTTGCCCCCTTCGGTTATTTTCTAACGAATGTGACATACGGTGTCGGATGGCTTTTGCCGTAAAATCGATGTTCCAAGATGAAGCAAATCGCGCCGAACTTTTCCGCCCATCCGATCCACTGTCCTTGGGTCAGCCAAATTGGATTTTCTGGACCTTCTCCACCTGAAAGAACACTTTTAGTATGTACCCCCTCCCCCCCCCCTGCAAATCAGGTGAATTCTAGATCTACAACATCTCAATCAATCAATCGATGGATGCGTGTGCAACGACTAGTTTGCCGGTCTGTTTACTCCTTCGGCAGTGAACTGAACTGAATGTCTGTGACGACCGTGACTCCTTACCAATCATGACAAACACGGGTCCTTTCGGTTTGTGAAATTTATCCTGCACCCAGAAACGCTGCAAGAAACATCTTACCGATTAATCGCACAGAAAAAGACAACGATGCAATTTAAAATAATTTCCAACCACATTTTACCTGCGGCCACGTCGTGACATTAGCCTCATTGAAATGGTCCAGTTTCTGCGGGAAATACTGTTCTCCCGGTGCTCTAACCACGAGGTGAATATAAGAAGACACAAATCAGACATATATCGATGAACATTAACAGTTTTTGAGATGAAAAAAGGTGTGAGGTGAAGTGTGTATTTCGGCTCACTCAATGCAGGTGCTTGATTGTCTGATTTGCTGTACTATATCCTAATATACTATAGCACTTCTGGAAATCAAACAATCAAGCACCCGCCATCAAAGAGAAACCCACGAGTGGGCCGATTTACGGACCAACTGGAGGGTGAGCCGATTTACGGACCATCTGGAGGGTGAGCCGATTTACGGACCAACTGGAGGGTGAGCCGATTTACGGACCAACTGGAGGGTGAGCCGATTTACGGACCAACTGGAGGGTGAGCCGAAATACACACTTCTCCTCATACTGTTTTTCATCTCAAAAACTGTTAATGTTCCACTAAACCAAGTTATTACCCATAGCTGGTTGAATGGTTCGAAGCAGGCAAGCCCTTAAGACTGCCTCGGTATTTGCCTTGGAAAAAATGACTACTTCCGTAGGCGGCGTTCCAAGATGAAGCTATCAACAGGAATGCAAGAACAGGTGGTGAATGCATTTTTTTATTTAGAACTCAGATATTGAAGGTGTTAGAATATTCTAGCGAGACCACAAGAGAAGCGTTGCGCACGGGGCCAGTAGGAGGAAAACACGAAAGATATCGCATGCTCGCAATCTGAAGGGACACTTTTCTGCCCTAGCCGTAAATTTTAACCAACCCGAGCTGTGCCTATTCAGTTCCGTTCACAAAGTTACCACTGTAGGGAGAAATACGACTGTACAATCAATCAATCTAGCGCTGGAGGGAGAAATATACCGAAAAGCACAACTTTACAATCAATCAATCAATCGAGAACTGTAAGGAGAATATACGGAAAAACACGACTATACAATCAATCAATCAATCAAGCACACCGAGTAAGCTGTACGAAATGAGCCAATCAGAGAAGAGTGAATCAGATTGAACGTTCAATCCAGTGCATGGCCATACCGACGGAGGCGGGGCTTAGCTGTCCCTTCAGATCGCGAGCATACGGTAACATCATCATGATTAGGGCCCCTTCTCTCTCAATCAATCAATCAATCAATCAATCAATCAACGTCTAATGCCTCCCAGAGTCATGGACGGATAAGGGAAATGTTGATTGCGATCCGAAGTCCGTCGAGGTCGCTGTGCGCGACATGGCTTTATCCTTTGTGAAAATTCAAGTCAGATAAGTAATCGACAATTTGTGGGGCCTGTCAGAAGGAGTTTGATTTTCTCACCACCAGAGGGCGTGTTCTCGCAGTGTCTTTAAAATGATTGATTGATTTTCTGGCAATTGTGGAAGTTGTTAGTTTGGCGAAAAATGGATCGAATTTATTCTCTTGCTCTCAGCCGGTGGGCATGTCTGACTATCTTTATGTCTATCAGTCTAACTGACTGACTGACTGACTGACTGATAGTTCGTCATGATCCTTTATTTATAGACCACGATGCATACGAAAATCATCTTTTCCACAACGAAACTTGAGAGTTCAAAGAAGTCTGTTTCTGTCTCGAAGTCTGTCTGTCTGACTGCCTGTCTGTCTGTCTGTCTGTCTACTTGCACGACTGTTTATCTGTCCGTCTGTCTGAATGCCTATCTGTCTGTCTATCTTCTGTCTGTCTGGCTGTCAATCTGTCTGTCTGCCTGTTTATTACCTGTCTGTTTGACTGTGCCTGCCTACCTTTCTCTCCCCCTGTGTCGGTTGTCTGTCTCTCTTCCTGTCTACCTTTTTGTTTGCCTGCCTGCCTGCGAGGTGTCTGTCTGACGGCATCTCTGCCTTCCATCCTGCCTATCTGCCTATCTGTCCTCTGTACATTCAAATCTGGATGCCATTCATCCTGCCTGTCTGTCTGTATATTCTTCATCCTGTCTGCTAGTAGCAAAAACCAGGCAGCGTCTCCATAGAGCACCTTCCGGTACCGTTAGGTAGGTACATGTCTGAAACGAAACGTTTCGAGCGAGCCTTTTACCGAAACCGGCCGAGCAGCCGAGTCAGCAATCTAAAGTCAAGGGTTCAAAGAACCCGCGGACGGTCTCATGTACAAACACGACGACTTATCGCAGACCCAGCAGCTCCTGACAGATATTGTTTGCCGTCGATCATTTTCTTAGAACTGTATACGTCGAAGTTCTGCCTGGAATTTTTACGTACGTACCAGTTTGACCGTGACACACTCGCACACCGTCGCCCTGAGGTCTTCAACTCCTGTTGCTACCTCGAGCCGGCCAGTCACCGTCTGGCTGGCTCGCGCAGCGCAAACTTTTACCGATATGCATGATACGCGAGAAAGTCGAGATTAGGGTGCTAAGTCTCGATCGGCTTGAGCTCAATTAAGCGCCTGATGGGGACAAACCCCAAGCGTCAGTTTCGGAAATTGTCTCTCAATGCCAGCAGACAGAATGTGAGTAGGAAGTGGCAAAGATAGTAGACAAAATAACAGACTACAGAAAGACATAACTAGTGTAGACATCAACAAATGTGTAGACAGACAGGTAAACAAACAAACAAACAGCTAGACAGACAGACAGACAGACAGACAGGCCGGCGGAGAGGCAGACAGACAGACATGAAGACAGACAAACAGACAAACAGACGGACAGATAGACAGACAAATAGACAGACAGACAGACAGACAGACAGACAGACAGACAGGCCAAGATATGTAAAGGCAGACAGACAGACGATAACATGCTCCCGCATGCAAGATGAAGTCAGGGTTCTTCGTTCAAAAATCGCTGGATCTTACTCCTTTTGCACGTCCATGTAGAAGGAACCTATTATTGAGAGGCTTATACTTAGATCAATGTGCCATATGAGCAAATATGAGTAGTTTTGCTTTACTGTGCCATTTTACGTGGTATTTTCCCACAGCGTATGATGCCGGTAGGTTTTTCGCGGAATAGTCGATGTCGGAATTTCCCCACAATTTACTTACGGCCACGACGCTTACGACGCGTACCGGAAGGGAAAGAACTGGTACGAGTTACCACTCGTTCAGGCTCCACGAATGGGTATGCAGAACGCCAGTAATAAGATCGTAGTCAGGAACCCCATGGGATCATTTCCCGCCGATAACACCAACCTGAACGACGGCGGCCGCAGTAACACGCACAATGTCTCTCCGTAAGTATTCTACATTGTGTCTGAAACTGCGACTGCGGTCAGATTGCCGGTACAGTTTCAGGAAATTCATCGAGTCGTCTGAAAGGAAAACAACAACTTAAACACATGGACAGACAAACAGACAGTCGTGCAAGCAGACAGACAGACACACAGACAGACAGACAGACAGACAAAAAGACAGACACACAGACAAACAGACAAACAGACAGACAAACAGACAAACAGACAAACAGACAAACAGACAGACAGACAGACAGACAGACAGACAGACAGACAGACAGACAGGCAGGCAGGCAGACAGACAGACAGACAGACAGACCGTTATCTAAGATATTTTTACCATGTACCTATGAAGGCTTCACAATCAGAATCCGCCGGAGATGAGATCCCGAATCGCACACAGGGGTTCAGGATGCTTGAATAAGACTAATGACTCCAATGATACAACGCGAGAGATTATTCTTAGGAGCACTTGAAAATTTTAAAATTTTGAATGCAGCAGCAGAAGCACTCAGAGTTTGGCCGAGGCAGCCGCTATATACCAGCATGACACTTATGAGTCGTGAGTCATAATTTCTTGATAGGGAACCTCACCTCTACATGTTGTACGACATTATACGAGTACTGCTGCTGACAAATGTGAGATGTGTGAGCAGAGCGCTAACTGCGCCGCCCACCCAACTGACTTTTGCTTTGTCGCTCCGCCCTCCGGCTGGGAAAGAGCCCGGACATTTCACCCTGCAGACATTGCCGTACAATAATCGAGTACCGTATTCCCCCGATCTCAAGGGACACTTTTTTGCCCTACCAGTTAATTTGATCCACCCCGGATCTTATCTGTTCATCACCGTTTGCTATTGTTTATCTACAATCAATCAATCAACTGATTGAATGTGTGCGTCAAGAAATCTCGCTTAATCAATCAATCAATCGCTGCTAAGTTGCGCTTAAAGTTCAACCAATCACGACACAGTGAATCTGATTGAACAGTCAACCGATGACTGGAGGGGGCGGGGCTTAACTGTCCCTTGAGATCGGGGGAATACGGTACTGTATTTTTCGCGTTAGACAGGAACAGTCGTAGTGGAGTGGAATGTGTGCACGGTTGTGTGCACCGTACACACAGCACAAGCGCCGCGTGGCCGATTAAACGTTCCACAGCTCGTACGCTGTCCCTGTCTAACGCGAAATTAAAGTACTGTATTTTTCGCGTTAGACAGGGACAGTCGTACTGGAGTGGAACGTGTGCACGGCTGTATGCACCGTACACACCGTACAAGCGCCGCGTGGCCGATTAAACGTTCCACAGCTCGTACGGGAAATACAGTACAGTAAGCGACAGAATTTAATCTAATGGAGGGTCCCGGAAATGGGCAAAAGGGGCGGGGCAGGGGTAATACTTGAACAATCAACCAATCAAGCAACGGATTTGGGGCCAATCAGAGCTGATTCGATTGATTGATTGATTGTTCAAGTTTACCTTTGTCCCGCCCCTTTACCCTCACACGCGTGTTTGTGAAGCAGTGCAGTCAGTAAATCAATGAATCAATGAATCAATGATCGCTTTAATTTCCATATTGAACCCCGAGAAGAGAAAAAGGATTTCCCGAAGCAACAGTTGCATCGAGTCAGTCAGACATTTCCAGTTAGGGGCAAAAAAATTAAGCTAAATAAAATAAAAACATCCGACATTTACA
Source organism: Hypsibius dujardini (assembly GCA_001579985.1). NCBI lineage: Eukaryota > Metazoa > Tardigrada > Eutardigrada > Parachela > Hypsibiidae > Hypsibius > Hypsibius dujardini. The sequence goes on along the minus strand of LRSR01006157.1, from coordinate 5,334 downwards.
GGTGGTTGTTTTGAAGAGCAAAATCTGTTATGGTCCGAGGTCCATTTCTTGACGGCGCCGTTTGTTGGCGACGGACTGCGCGATTCGCGCCAGTATTTTCGCTTCAAAATCAGCGTGCGACATGCTGGCCGAAGACGGCGCAGTGGAAGAGAACGCTTTTGGTGGCATCGGTTGACTCGATGCCGCAGGATGCGGGTGAGAAGGGTAACCTGTACTGGAATCTGAAGAGGGAAGAAGAAGAAACGTGTCAATCGAGTCGGAAAAACTTAGACAATCAATCAATCAATCGATCGTGTCAATCGAGCTGGGAATATGTAAGCAATCAAGCAATCAATCAATCAATCAATTGTGTCAATCGAGCCGGGAAAATGTACGCAATCAATCAATCAATCAATTGAGCAGCAGATCAAGGGATCAAAAGCGTCTCCCAAATCCCAACCGTTCACTTGAGAAACAAACCCATTAACCAACCCAAGGCCGATAATTAGTTAAGCTTTTGTTCAGGGTGAAAAAAATGCCAGTTCGTCAGTTCGCGCGAAAAAGGAAACAATACATCGAATACGACTAATCAACCAATCAAAGACTGGGACAAATGTATAAAACAATTTGCGCAATCAGCCCAGCTAATCAATCAATCAATCACTTACCGTAATGGCCACTTTCCAACTGGACAACGCGCTGACTTTTAATCTGCTCCTTCAGTTCCTGCCGCAGCCGTTCCTGCTCCGCTTCGACCAGCCTGCTGCCTTCCTTCCTCAGTCGCAGGACCTCCTTCTCAAACTGCGACATAGCCGTCGTCTCCTTCACCACATCCGCGGGTTGTTTCGACGAAGAAGCAGTTGGAAAAGCAAAGGGTGATTTTGACGAAAATTCCCTCGCCTCCAAGTCCTCCTTGAGCTTCCGCCGCTTTGCATCCAAATGGCTGTTTCGCTCCTCTGTGGCCTTCTTAGCCTTCCGGCAGCGGTCGTAGGCCTGGCGAGCCGCGACATCCGTCAGCACTTCCAGGCATTGTGTGAGAAGGTGGAATAATTCCGCTGCTTTGGGATTGTCGGGATTCTTATCCGGATGGACTTTGAGGGCCTTTTTCCGGTAGGCTTTGGTGATGACCTCCTTGGTGGCTTCTTCCGGGACGTCGAGAAGAGCGTAGAGATCCTTGTCACGGAGCGAGTCCAGGGCATTGTTTTTGGTCGGAGGCATCCTGGGAATCTGCGGCTAATCAATTAAGCAATAAACCAATCAACCAAAGAAATAAACACTTGACTGACAAAGCAATCAATCAATCAACCGAGGGAATAAACACCTGACTGACTAAGCAATCAACCAATCAACCAAAGGAATAAACACTTGACTGACTAAGCAATCAATCACAGTGGCGAAGGGAGAAATAAATATCTGGATGGCAATTTAAACAGTCCAGCCTGATTTCGATAAAAAAAGTGCAGCTTTCCTCGAAATGAATTCCCTTTTTGCATTATATTTTTGCCACTACTAATACAATAAATACATGAATATGTTTTCTCGGAAGGAAGAAAACGTTTTTGCAACGAAAAACCAATGCGAGTAATAAAATGTTCGCGCTAAGAATAAAATGTTCGCTCTGAGAATGAAATGTTCGCCGAGATAACAAGTTTCGTTTTGAAAGGGAAAGTAATATGTTCGCCCGACAATAAAGGTTTCTGATTGCATTGATTGGTTCATTGATGCCGTTGGGTCCCGCGGATATTTTTATTCATCAACAACAACGCGCATCCATTCCCATGCCGAAGCGGCGAAATTATTACACCTCGCCTTTTTTTCCTGTCGAAGTCGAATTATGGATACCCCAACGCTGCCGCCTCTGATTCTTCGGACGAACCGCGGTCGTGCCGCGTCCCTCCGCGGAATGCGTCGCGCCACTGGCTCCTCGCAACTGCCCACGATGGACCTCGCTCGCGGTCTCTCCGAACTGAGCACCGAGGCGCGCACCGCCATCGCCCATTGCCTCAATAGTGCGGATGAGCGTCTCCATCTGGCGCAAGCCATTCCGGCGCTGCGAAATGTTTTCCCGAAGCGGCTGTGGAAAGTGGACTTTTCGCGAAGGAACATCGACGCGTGTCTGCTCCGTGAAATGGTCGGTGCATCTGCTTGTCGGGCCGTTCACGCGAGATTTCCGGACCGGCTGGACCGGTGGGGCGACTTGCGAGTACTGCAGATGACGACTTCCCGGTTGACGGCGTTAGACTTGACCGGCGCGAGCATCGGCGGAACGTGTGAGTTTAGTGTGTGGTTAGTGTTTGGTTGGTTGATTGATTGATTGGTTAGGTCGCAGTGCTGTGTGGTGGACTGCGGTTGATGGATTGATTGATTGGTTGACTTGGCGTGCCTGATTAATTGCGTCCGTTTATTAGAAGTTCCGGCGATAGAGTGAGCGAAGTTCTTTTGTAGGTCTTAACCAGTTACTGACGTTATGCCCGCAGCTGGAGTATCTGTCCCTAAGCGGGGTGGTCCTCACGGAAGAAGCCTTCCAACTGAAGGAAAAACTGCTTGACCTGCGGGTGTTGGATCTAACAGGCTGCGGTGGCTTAGCGAAGGAACCGTGTTGGCGGGCTCTGATTGCCGCCGTACCGAATGTCGTCAATCTAACTCTGTCCACTTGTGATATCACCGAGGTCGGCATGCTCCAGCTTCTGCTGGTCGTGAATGATAAGGTTAGTCCTAGCTTTCCTGTCTGTCTGTCTGTCTGTCTGTCTGTCTGTCTGTCTGCATGTCTGTCTGTTTGTCTGTCTGTCTGCATGTCTGTCTGCATGTCTGTCTGTCTGTCTGTCTGCATGTCTGTCTGTCTGCCTGTCTGTCTGCATGTCTGCATGTCTGTCTATCTGTTTGTTTGTCTGGTCGCCCGTGATCATTTCTAACTTCCAGATTGAAATTTTGTCTGTCAATGAGCTCGGGCAGCGCTTTGGAACTGCCCATCTGGAGGTGCTCGCCAGCCGCTGCCGGGCTCTCACCCATCTGGACATTTCCACCACGCGTGCTGCCGACGATCTGCAGTTCGGTGACTTTGTCGCCTTCGCCAAACTCAAATTCATCATGGCCAACATGAAACTGGGAATCTACAGTCTCATCACCAGTGAGACCCTGCTGGCCTTCCAGACCCTGCCCGCCCTGGAGACACTCTACATCCATCGACGGATCACCAACGAGGAGCTCGCTCGCTACGCGCCCTGGAATCTGCGGTTTCAGTTTATCCGCTACAAGTGTCCGGTGCTGCCGGAGCACGCCGGGGCGGCGTGTCGCTCGGCGACCTCGGAGAACGCCCCGGATCATTATCCCAAGGTCCAGCTGAGCAATCGCTTTTTTTACGGCGGAAATGACCCGTTGTGATCTCCTGGACAGTCTCTGTCGTTGAATTCCTTAATCATCGCTCCAGCTTCAGCATTTGGGAGTTTCAGGCACGCCGATTTATTTGTGTGTGATTCTTATTTTACCCTTTTACTTGTTACAGCATTACAGGCGGCAACAAAATAGTTGTTCTCATTTGGATGATCTTACCCTTTGTTATCCAATCTCATGCCTCTTGTCCGTTGTAAAAGCTCACGATCTAAAGGCACAGCTAAGCCCCGCCTCCCTTCAGTATGGCCCTGCACTGGATTGAACGTTCAATTTGATTCACTCTTCTCTGATTGGCTCATTTCGTACAGCTTACTCGTTGTGCTTGATTGATTGATTGTACAGTCGTGCTTTTCCGTATATTCCTTACGGTGCTCGATTGATTGATTGTACAGTCGTGCTTTTCCGTATATTTCTCCCTGCGGTGGAAATTTGGTGAACGGCACTGAATAGGCACGGCCCGGGTGGGTTAAAATTTACGGCTAGGGCAGAAAAGTTTCCCTTGAGATCGCACATACTACAAGTATATGCGGAATTGCGGATATGCACAATTTTAATCCTGTGAGCGAGGATCGTCGTCACAGAAAATTAGCACCAGGTCTCAGAGCAACTCCATTAAAAAACACCAAATCGGACCGAAAGGCCCGCAACATAACTTAGCAAAACAAACCGTGAAAGAGGGTACGCGTGCGTATTTCATTCAATCAATCAATCAATGTAATAATCTACAACTCATCCTTCGACAAAGGATCTAGCTCAATATCGTCCAGATTAAGATCCGACTCCTCCACCGGAAGCTTCCCGTCCTTCCCGTCCCAGGCCTCACTCTTGGCTAGAGTCGGTAGCTTGCCCCCGCGAATCGGTTCGGTGGAGCCGCGCCCGGCGGCCAGGTCACGAAGGAATGCATTGATGCCGTCAAAACTGAAACTGCCCTTCATCACGGTGAAAATGTTCTTCTTGTGGCTGGCGGCCGCCATCGCGGGATACCCGAATCCGCCCAGGCCGACCGCGTCCTCCAGGTTGCTGTGCGCGCCCGCCTCGCTCCACACCCAGCCCCACTGCTTCTGCTTGTACTTGTCCGCCAGCTTCTTCAGCGAGGCAATGTGCTCTTTCCGGCACTTGGACTGGCAATCGAGGATGTGCGGGAGGACGGCGATGATGCAGAGGGGAGACTGCTCACATGCCTCTTTCAGGACAGCTGAAATGAAGGCAAAAAACACTGCTTCAGAAGCAAGTCCAACGATCACAGACAACTCAACAGACTTCCAGACAGACAAGAAACAGACAGTCATTCCCACTTAGTGATGAAGGTGGGTAGAACGAAACAGACAAATACATAAATAGGCAGACAGACAAACGCAAATAAGCAGACAGACAAACGCAAATAAGCAGACAGGCAGGCAGGCAAGTAAGGGAATAGTCGGACAGACAAACAGACCAGTATAAAGACAGGCAAATAAGAAAGTAGGCGGACAAACAGGCATGCGAATAGAGAAGAAAAAAAAGAAAACAGAAGCCGATTTGGAGAGGAAAAATCTCACCATCGCCGGTCAGTTCGTGAACTTCCGGTGGAGGCAGCTCCTCAACGACGCGTTCGTTGGCCCACGCGACGATGCCGTCGGCATTACGAGCGCCATCGTAATCGACCACATCCGTATCGCCCTTCTTGCCGCCGGGGAAGAACTTGATGGTAGGGAATCCGCGAATGTTGTACCGGCCTCCGTACTGCTTCTGCGAGTCGGCATCGTAGGCACCCAACTTGAGCTTGCCCTTCAGAGCTGTCGCAGCCTTGGCCCATTCCGGGGCGAGATTCTTGCAGTGTCCGCACCTGCATCACATTATTCTTATTATTGGGATGTCTGTTAGCCTTCTATCAAACTGCGAATCTTCCCATATCTATTTCGAGTTTGATGGTCTGTCTGTCTGCCTGCCTGCCTGCCTGCCTGCCTGCCTGCCTGTCTGCTTATT
>LRSR01006155.1:0-10124 GCA_001579985.1 Hypsibius dujardini | reverse complement strand
TTTCTGTGATTGTCACCCGTAATAAAAAATATTTATTACAGCATATTTACGTCGCACTTGTTGTATTTATATTGCTTTGTTTTAATAACTAATTATTCCTTATTAATATACCGTATATATTTTTTTAATATTTCTAGGCGCGTCAATTGTTTGCAATATTTATTCCTATTTTGCTGCTGCAATATAATTATTCAATGGTCGCAAATAACATAGATTGAATCTGAGAAATTCACTTCCCGAAATTCGGTCCATGTCATTGCAATGTATAATGCGTATAATACACATCAAAGTGTTTCTGTTGGAATTTAATCTGCAACACTGCCTCTTCTCTAGCTCGTTCCTCCCTGATCGTATATATATTATACTTTTAGTTGCACTAGTACTTCACAAATGGGAAGTGCCTAATAAATAAAATAACCTTGAACTATAATATTGATGAATTGTTACTATTTCACAGTTCTGCGAAGCGGTTGTGCGCGTCAACATCAATCCGATCGTCAGTCCGGGATCAACCAGTACCGGCACAGGAACCAGCACCGGAACGGGATTCACACAGTCATCCTACACCTTCACTGCGTCGTCGTGTGCGGTCGGTGCGACGGTCGGGCAGGTCTTCGCCTCGACTAGTGGTCTCACCTTCACCTACTCCATTTCCGGTGGGAACAGCTACTACACCATCAACCCGACCTCGGGACTTATCACGTTGATTGCTGTACCGCCAACCGGATCGCAGACATTCACCGTGACAGCGGTGTCTTCAAGTGGGACAGTCAGTACTGTGCCTGTGACTGTGACCGGTTCCTGTGGAGGTATCGGGAGCGGAACAGGCCAGTCGTCGTATACGTTTACGGTGTCTACCTGTCAAATAGGGGGATTTGTCGGCCAGGTCACTGCGATCTCCACATTTGGAGGTAAGCATGTGTCTGTGTCTGTGTCTGTGTCTGTGTCTGTGTCTGTGTTTGTGTTTGTGTCTGTGTCTGTTTTTGTGTCTATGTTTGTGTCTGTGTCTGTGTCTGTGCCTGTCGGTAGCAGTAACTGTTTCTGTCCGTATGCTATTGTCTATGTTTATGCCTATGTCTGCTGTAGTCTGTGAACGTGTTTGTGATTGTGAATCATATCAAGTGTGGCTGTTTTGTGTCTAGGCTTGTGGCAGAGACAGCGCTTGTCCTTGTTTACATTTATGTCTGTACAGACAACATGTGTCTGCGTTAATAAGCCAAAAAGACTCTTTTCGGATTTTACCTTTATATTTACATTGGTGTTAATTCGTGAGTTGTTCCTGGTTTTATTCAGGATTCGTCACATATTCCTTGCTGGGTAACCAGTACTTCGTAGTCAACCCACAAACCGGCTTAATAACCACAATCAATATCCCACCTATCGGAACGCAACAAGTTTTCGTTCAAGCCATTTCATCGACTGGCCAAATCTCGACTATACCTGTCACCATCACGTCCAGCTGCAGTAATGGAGGGACCAGCAGCTTCCCCACACAGCTCGGACAACTGCCGCTTTTCACCCAACAACAGTACACGTTGACCGCTACGTCTTGCACCAGTGGTACTTACCTCGGACAGATCCAGGCACTATCCCCATCCGGTGCGTAAACACTTCAAAGCCGTGAGACACAAATACAGACAAACACAGACACAGACACAGACGCAGACACCGACACAGACACAGACTGAAAAAGCATTATTAAAGTTATCTTCAACATTTTCATTCTTGACGTTTTTGTAGGGCCGGTCTTGTACAGTATCGACGGCGGCAATATTTTCTACGGCATTGACGGTCAGTCAGGTCGCGTGACGTTGAAAAGTTCTCCGCCTGGTGGTTCCCAAACATTCACCGTTCGAGCAGTTGCGAATGGATACTCGACCAGTGCACTCGTCACAGTTACTTCATCGTGTTCCGGCTCCATCGGGACGGGTATTGGAACCGGAATTGGTGCGTCCTCATTTTAAATGACACTCGAAGAGCAACTGGTTTTCCACACAAACAAACTTAAAAGGCAGTCACATTTCGACATACAGACTGACAGACAGACAGACAATCGTCAGAAATGTCTCTCCTGATTGTTTCGTGCTTTTCAGGCGGCGGAATCAATTCATTTCAGCAATCCAGTTACTCCTTCGTCTCCAGCAGCTGCACTCCTGGCGCCTTTCTCGGGCAGGTGTCTGCCCAGTTCAGTAGCGGCGCCCCCACTTACTCCATCTCCGGCGGCAACGGGGCCTACTCCGTCAACCCCACTACCGGTCAGATCACGTCTAACGGCCAGGGAATATCCGGGACCTCCTCGTTCCAGGTGCTAGCCACTTCGCCCAGCGGTTCCGCCACGACATCCGTCACCGTTACCTCGACCTGTTCCGGCAATGTCGGCACCGGCACCGGCACCGGCACCGGTGTTAGTGGCGGTGTACAATTCGGACAACCCTTCTATCAGTTCGCCGTGACGACCTGCATCCCCGGCGGGAACATTGGAAGCATTTTTGCCTCTTCTAGCACGGGCGGAACTATGTCGTATATCTTGACAGGAGGTTCGAGTTTCTACGCAGTGAACGCGCAAACGGGATCGATCACGACAACTTCCATTCCGCCGGCCGGCACAACTATGTTAACGGTTAATGCAGTCTCATCTACTGGACAGACAGGCATTACTACAGTTTCCATAACTTCTACGTGTAATGGAGTGGGTGGGTTAAATGGCGGACCAGGTGGAACTTCGTTCTTTGGCCGAACACCACCGGTCTTCACACAGAGTACTTACCAGTGTCAGGTGCCATGTAGTGCGACCCTGACGTTGAGGGCTTGTGTCGTCAAAGTAAGAGGCATATATCAGCGTGTCTAAATATGTTGACTTGCCTGCCTGTCTGTCTGTCTGTCGGTCTGTCGGTCTGTCTGCCTGCCTGCCTGTTTATCTGTCTGTCTGAATGCTTGCAGGACTTCTGACTTACGTTCTTGTACTTTTAGGCGTCAAATGTATGGCAGGATTCGATGAACTACGTCATCACACCGAGCAGTCAATTTTTTGTCGATCCAAACTCCGGAGAGATCCGGACGCTGAATCCCCTGCGTTTTGCCGGAACGTATTCGGTGACGGCTTCCGCGTCCGATCCCTATGGGAACATTGCCACGGCACCGGTCACCATTACGGTTCCTAACTCGTGTTAATGGAAAGAATTACCGTACCGTCGCGATCTCAAGGGACAGAAGAGTGGCCTAGGGCGCGCATCCCGCCCGCCTCCCGCCGTATATTTAGACCGGTGTGTGTGTATGTACTGCACTGAGGCGGCGCTTAGCTATCGCTTGAGATCACCACGGTACGGTACCGCAGCTGTATAATGCAAATATATGGACCTATCACCTGTCCCAAAATATTCTGTGATACTGCATCAGTATATATTTCCCTTGTTTCCTGTTATGTATATTTAGTACATATGTGGTACAATATACAGTAAAACAGTAGAATTTACCACTTCGGCTGGTTGTTTTATGTTGTTTTAAAATTCGTAGTGTATATACTGTCTATATGATAAATCTTCAACATTAAGGGAGGGATTTTTCATGGCTGCGGAAGCTGACTGGGTGAGACATAGGGTTTGGGCTTGTCTATCCATTCGAATGGAGAACTCGTTGCAACTCCATTTCCGTCGTTGAGGACCGGGTTTCGCGACTTTATGGGATCTACTGGCGTGGTGATAACGCGTGGATGTGCCGGATACGCCATGACGTTGGTGGTGCGGAAATCCACAACGTCCTTCGCTTCCACCATGGTCTGCGCGTGTTGGTCCTGATCCGAAAAGGAAGTCATGTATATATTAGATATTGAAATCCCACTTTAGGTACGCGGTAGAAGGTTAGGACTCAACAAGAAGGGCCATACTTTGGGATTGAGAAGCACGCAGTTGCCGGTCATGGACCATGTCTTGAATCTGTCCATCGTTTCCGATGTCCACACTTTGAGTGGAACTATCATGCCGATAAACGAAGCATAGGGTATATTCTGTACATTTTGTGAGCAATTTCGACCCCTTGGCACGAGTGATGTTGCTTACCGCCCATTGGCAGTGCTGTCAAAATGCCACCAGCACTCGGCAGGACGGGTTTAACTCGGTTCAACGGATGCGCTGGAAATTCATCCTGGTGCGATGTGATCATCTTGTTAATCGGACCATCCTCCATACAGAGGGGAATATGGCAGGGGTAGGAGAGGTTGCTCTCACCTGGTGGCCGATACACGTCATTTCCCCACTACGATGTGATTAGAAAAATATTTTTCAGTTAGAAGGTCAACACTCTCATGCTGTCTAGCTGTTTGTCTGACTGTCTGTTTGTCTATCTGTCTACCTATCTATTGCTTGTCTGTCTGCTTGTCTGTCTGCCTGACTGTCTGACTGACTGTGTGTCTGTCTGTATGTATGAATGTCTGTCTGTCTGTTTGTCTGTTTGTCTGTCTGTATGTTTGTCTGTTTGTTTATAAGTCTGCTTGTCTGCCTATATGTATGTCCTACTGTTCATCTTAATGGCTGGCAGTCGAGTTCTTTTGTCATCACACTGTTTCTTACGTGGGGATAATCTCCTCTAGTCAAGCTCTGCTGATAGATATATTTCGGCAGAAATTTCTCTTCAATTTCCATATCATTTCCCACTACACCCCCATAGGTGAATTCGGCCTGGCGTTTGCCGACTTTGATACCGGCGGAGTCCAGTGCGACGTAAATGTCTTGCGTGGTCGAAAGGGGCGTGACAATTCGCGGGTCCTTGTAGAAGAGGTTCTTACAGTCCTCAGTGGATTTGTGGTTCTCCGGCTTTACTGACTGGATTTCCTGCGGTGTGAAACGCCGGTAACCGTGACGTTGCTCGCTGGTCGGAGTGTCGAGGTTGGTCAAGGTGAACAGACTGCTTTTCGGCTGAACTGGAACAAGACAGTCAGAGCTCTTGCAACGTCAATGCGAAAACAAGGCTCTGACGAGTGAGACAGACACATACTCGTACCGTTAGTTCCTCTTTGAACAATCGCTTCTTGGCAAAATCCTCGGGATTGTAGGCTCGGTAGGTGGTGTTAGCGATTGACTGCTCCACAAACTCATGGCTTGGGTCCATCATTACCTGGCCGATTTGGGCTGGAAAAATAACCATCTCTTTTCTCCACACAATATACATATATAAAAATATAATTACAAATTCATATTTAAATTTCATTTCAATCTTGTAATAAAATGTTTTTACTCGAAAAGACTTCCCATGAGAAATTCAAGAAATATGCCGAGGACAACCGGCATTTTATTCCTAGTATTTTTTAATTTTATATATATCACCAGAATGGAATTGCTTACTTATTCAGTTATTATCAATTATTTCAAGAGTTTAGATTCAGGTCCTGTTAATTGAACTGACCGTGAGAAACTTAATTCAGGCAACTGCATTTGATGGACATTTTTTGTCTTAACATTTTTTCGTGAAAACAAATTTACTATTTAATATTTCAGACTGCATTTACCGATCCTGTCATAATGTGGGATTCTTGCCATAATCCGTAGTGATATCAAGAGCAAACAATGTGGCATGATTACCATTGACATTCAACAGCCAGTCTTTGTTTGGCCAAAAGTGTTTTCAAAAAAATATAACGATTAATTAAAACTTTAATTAATTGCAGCTTTTTTGAGATTAGAATCGCTTGCGATTTTCAATTATGGTGCCTCAATTGGAAAATAAAGACATGATTTATTTTTATTTATTCTATAATTATTTTAGAAATTTTAATTTATAACTATTTATAACTATTTTATTTTAATTGTAATTATTATTAAAATAATGCGACCCTAGAGTCCTTACAAGGTGCAGCGGGAGCAGGAGACCTCCGGTCCACAACCCCGTAATCCGGGTACTCCTCCATGTTCTTCGGCCGGATGTGCTGGTTCTTCATCTTCGGATCGCCCACCGGCACGCTGTACGACTGCCCGATCTTCATGATCTTATCCACCGGTTGCCGTGCCGTGACTGTCATTGCACAATGCTCGTTTTTACTGGTCGTATTGTCGAAGCTGGTCATTCGCGGATCCCCGCCCAAAAATTCCCGGTTGAAGGTGCGCCCCTTCGTCCAACGGAAATCGCGTTGCGGTTGTTCGCACGGAATCTTCTTGTGGCTCGTGCGGGTTTCGCTCACCTTAGAGAGAGAAAGAGATAGGGAGAGATAGGAAGAATTTATAAAATTCAACCGAAAAATTATTTTCTTACACACTTTTAGTAATTATTTTTACTTTTGGTTTGGACGTCTTATTTTGTTTTTCTCACCTGGATCTTTAATAGTTAAAGCTTTATTCAAGCTGAATTTTTGAAATTAAAAATTAGTGTCTAAAATATTTTCACGTTTTTTTGGTTGTTGCTTAAAAACAGTTAAGAAACTTCTACTTTACTTTAGAAGTTTATTCTTCAGAAATTTAAGAACCAAAATTTACAAAATTATTGGCTGAAAGTTTTGACTAGTTTGTACTAGTGTAATTGTAGAACGGTAACCAACATTTCATCAAGTTTCCTTCAGATGTTAAGAACTAAAAGATCCGCGACTAAAAAGTCTAAGTAGGTTTCTAGTTTGATTCCTTTACTTTTAACGCATGCACGTATCGTTAGTGGCTGAAATTTTTGTGGAAGAATTTTTTCAAAAACTGCACTAAATAGACCTCCAACCAAAAATCAATTGAACTTAGTTAGTTTAAACTTGTTCATTGAGGAGTTAATTGAGTGACTCACCGCGAAAGGTTGGTTCTCATATGGAAGGATGATTTCACCGGTCTGGCGCAGTCCGAATGAGTCAGGCACGATCAAGTCAGATGGTTGGTGGTAAGGGTAATCCTTTTTGTAGCCGGACTTCCAGCGAGCGGGGTCGCCGGAACCGTAGTGGACGACATCGCGGAGCTTATCGACGGTTGTTCCGGGGAGGAGAATGTGCTCGCGCAGTTCGTCGTACAGTTTGGGGGATTTGTTTTGAATTAAAGCCATTTTTAGCTACAGCAAGATGGAGAAATACTAAGCCTGTGGGACATCATACCAAGATGTTCGGCAAAAGAAATGGAGGAGACACACTCCCGGTTGCCAAGTCAAGATCGTGTTCTGTATCGAAAGTAATTACGATACCTGAAGGCACCCATCCACTCCATGGATTTTAGTTACTGTCTGTGTTTAGTGTCACCCTGCCTGCCTGCCCGTCTGCTTAACCTGGCGTACCTCTGTCTGCCTGTCTGTCTGTCTGTCTGCCTGTCTGTCTGTCTGTCTGTCTGTCTGCATGCCTGAGTGCCTGTCTATTTAACCAGGCTTACATCTGTCTGCCTGTGTCTGTTTAACCTGGCTTTCATCTTTCTGCTTCTGTCTGACTTTCTGTCTCTTTAGCCTGGCTTGTCTCTGTCTGTCTGTCTGTTTGTCTGTGAGTCTCCCTCTCTTTGTTTGCCTGCCTCTCGCTGTCTGTTTATTGTTTGCCGCCACGTCACTGCTTTTATGGTCGATAATCTAGAAAAAACTTCGTCAGAGGAACCAGTCACAATACTATATGCCTGATTCAGTTTATTCGCTAAAAGTAAATTCCCTCCCTTCGCCATTTCGATACACATTCACTAGAGGCTTTTCGAAAAAGTCGATTCCACCTGGGAAACATACGAAGTGATAAAAAAAGCTGGAGTACTAGTCCACCGACACACATTTGCAACCTACAGATTAAACTGGGCAAAAAGGAGGACGACAAAGGTTTCACACCTTGAAACATTTCGTTTTAAATACAAGAATGTGATGCAGAGTGAGGCGACGCGAGCGAACGCGGTACAGGATGTAGCATATTTGGAATCCCTGAAGCCGTTGATCAAAAGTCCAGTTCCCGTGTGTCGAGGTGGGTGATGTTCGGCGGTTTTAAAAAGTACAACGTGAAAATCGACGTGAAAAAACCGCCAGTGTTTCCCGAGGGAGACTGCTGAGGTGGGTTAATTGTCGTTCGATCCCGAGGAGTCCACGAAGGTTTTTTGCCGCTTCGGCGCGGGTCCACCGTCCGAGTTGGGCGATGTGCTGGCCCCATCGCGTCGGTATTTTTGCTTGCCTACAAGAACCATAACAATTAAGTAAAATAGTATCAACAAAAGCGTATAATAAAAACGGCATAATTGGCCGATCGATCAATCAATCAGCTCACCAACTCAATCAAACAATCAACGCACGAATCCCACGTTAACAGCTCAATCAACCAATCAACCGAACAACGGACGAATCCCACATTAACAGCTCAATCAACCAATCAGCGCACGAATCACACGTTAACAGCCCAATAAACTAATCAACCGATCAACGCACGAATCCCACATTAACAGCTCAATCAACCAATCAGCGCATAATTATCAACTCAATCAAACAATCAACGCACGAATCCCATGTTAACACCACGCTCCGTACCGTCGTCTGATTGCAAATCCGATTCTTTATCCAGTGTTTGGCTGTTACTGTTCCCCTCTTCCTGCTCAATACACTGCACAGCATTTGCAATTTCCAAGGCTGCAAAAAAACCAAGCAAGAAATAACGTCACACGGATACGCACGTAAATCAAAAGGGTGGAACAGTTTTCAATCGATGGCAACTTTATTAATTCGTTAAAAAGTTTGACAAATCGCGGCTCCAATTGGAGTTAAATTGCTAGAAAAAAATTGATATTGAACCAAAATCTTCATACCTACAATTATAAATCAAAAGAGGAAAAACGCAATTTCCAAGAGCAAAATTAAATTAAAGAGTTTAAACAGTTTTGAAACAATGACAAATTTACGAATTCATGTTAAATTATTAACTTAACACTAAAACTAAACCCATCTTACTTATATTAGGTTAAAGAGACGAAAGATGAAAAACGGACAACACTATTTTCATCACGGGCGACTTTGATCAAAACTATAAAACTTACTTGCGCGCTCAAATTAAAATTAAATTAAACTAAAATAAGATTTAAATTTAAATTAAATTAAATTAAAATTGAATCAAAATTGAATTACATATTAAATTAAATTAAATTAAAATGTACTTCCCCGCTTAAATGTAAGCTAAATCAAATTTTCCTTTACTTAAAGAATCTTCAATTCATCGTGTTCACAACGGAATTTCCAGTCAATATGATGAACTAAATTAAGCAGCAGCAGAACGAACCATCAGTAGCGGAGTGGGAATTGTTGTTGTCGCCGTTGCCCAATAATTCCTCCTGTGACGCTGACTTTTCTCGCTCCCCATCGGTCGTGGATCGACGCATCAACACCGACGACTCCCCACAAGAGGGATCGTCTAACGATTGGGATGATTCGCGAACGACAAGAGTGGATGAACCCGACGCTGTGCAGTTCAACCAAGAAAATACCTTTGGTGCTTGATTGATTGGTTGATTTAACCCGTCAAAGAAAAAGAAATTCCTTAATCCAACAAACCTGCTATCGGCACCCATCGGAACACCCGCAACGTGCTATCATTAACAGCCACCCATTTTTGTTCCCTGCAATATAAAACATAAAGGTAAATCAAGAAACGAAGAGAGGCTACACGGTTTTAAAAAGTTGGGAAGCAAAATCAACCAAATCAATCAAACACCTAGTGAAGAAGCGAGGAAAAAGCCAACGTGAATCGATCAATCAATCGCTAATTGTTTTGCTATTTTGGGGGAAATGTTCAGAACGGCTATACAAATGTGTAAGTGAACAACTTAGCACTACACTAACCATTTCCTAACTTTGTCTATCAGCAGCATCGCTTTTTTGATATCGTCTTTCGCCCTCGAGCGAGTCTCCGCGCGGAATGACCGCGTCACGGCTTTGGTCGGGGTAAACATGGCGACTTTTTCCAGCACTCACGCAAGGTGCAAACGAAACGTACAGCGCGAAGGCAATCTGATTCGGGGAAAAGGACGCAAAAGTGACAGTGCTGGTTTTGCAATTTACGAGAATAGAAAAGTCGTTAGGGTTAACGTTTTTCGGAAATTTAAATTAAAGGTGAAATAGTCGAAATTAATTGAAAACGATTTGGCTTGGAGAAGCTAGCCCCGCCTCTTTGCCCCGGCAACAAATGAGCTGGACCCCTCGCTATGGCCGCCAGGGGCCGAGCTGCCCGG